>VZTE01001017.1:33122-53817 GCA_013397775.1 Eulacestoma nigropectus
GAATATTCTGTGGAGTTTTCATGGGAGAGATTTCACTTCAGTAGGTAATTCCCGGGCGGACTGCTGAGATTGTGAAGAAAATCAGAAGTTTGCAGCATCAGTAGAAGGAACCTTTTTTCCCTAAGCATAAGAAAGAGACTTTTAAAGACTGTAACCCTGACCAAAATTGTTACCTTTTGTGCGAGGTGGTAAAAGGAGGGGAGAGTGCTGGAGGGAGGAGGGGGGGGAAGGAGTTTTTGCTTGGAAAGTGCTGGAGGGAAGGGGGTTTTGCTTTCACTTCTTTTTATTTCTTGTTACTTTAAACTCTGTTAGTGATAAACTTCTTTATATTCTTTAAAGTTTTAGGCCTGCTTTGCATTTCTTCTCATCCTCATCTCACAAAGTGAAAAGCATGTGTTCAAACCACTACACTAAATTGGTGTTTCTGCCCGGTTGGCAAACCAAACCCGCTACACAAAGTCTCCTTTGTCCACATCTGCTATGCAACAAGGCATTGACTGTAGGATCGATCCAGTCCTCCTAAAACACTTTTCTAAAGCCCTTCAGAACTATCTGAGGGAACTGGTCTTGTTTAGCCTGGAGAAAAGGAGGCTGAAGGGGGACCTTATTGTGCTCTAAATTGCCCAAGAGAAGGTTGGGGTGAGATGAATGTTGGTCTTTTCTGCCAAGGAACAAGCAGTAGGACAAGAGGAAATGGCTTCAGGTTCGACCAGTGGAGGTTTAGATTAGATATTAGGAAACATTTCTTCTCTGAAAGGATTACCAAGCATTGGAACAGGGTCTCCAGGGAAGGGGTTGAATCACCATCCTTGGAGGTGTTTAAAAGACATGTAGAAGTGGCTCTTAGGGTCATGGTTTGGTGGTGTGTTTGATAGTGCTGGGTTGAGGGTTGGACTCAATGGTCTTAAAGGTCTTTCATAACCTAAACTATTCTATGATTTCCTTTACTGTAAGGATCAAGGATAAAACCATCCAGACTTCCATGCTCTTGGCTCTTGCACTCAGTCATGTAGTCACACTTGATGTGCTTCGGGTATCCCCTGGAAGTATCAGTGCACACATGGAAGTGTAGCAGTGCATGGGATTAGAAGGACTAGTCAGCCCCAGAAGCTTCTTCCCAAAGTTCCAGATCTGAGTGCTATAAAGCAGCAAATCTCCCTAGGGTAGAAGTGAGCTTAGCATATTGGAGCTACTACTACTTCTTACTGCTGCTTGGCTCAGCCGCATTAGGTGTTTTTTTTGACAGAGCTCTCAGCCCTTCATCTGCTATAAGGACAGTGCTATGCTCTGTAGCTGCAGATTTGCAACGAGAACAGGAGCTGAAGGAGACAGAAATCACAAGCTTCCAGCCTTGGTCATCATGGAAATCTTTGTTTCCTATCCAGATATGCAGGGATTCTGCCTTTGCCTCTGCCAGCTGGGTTTTCAGCCTCTTGTGTCTGCAGAGTTTCGGAGAAAATCCAGTGAACTTCTTTCCCAATACCTCTGTTCCTGTGCAGTCAGTTTGTCTCCTCCTGCAGCTTCTTTCCTTGGCAACACAACCTGTTCATTCATGAATACCTACTGCAGGGAAGGAACCCACCTTACCCCAGTACCAGTGAGAGGCCCCAGGCACCCCTGAAGCCCCAAGTCTGTGAAGCTGTGTCCCCTGTTGGGAGATCCTTCACAGTGTCCTCTATTCAAGGACAACTCTATTATTGCTGCTCCAGCAACTGCTGGAACTGTGCCCTGTGGCATGTCAACACCGCCACTCAGCCCATCTGTGTTGCCCTCAGCAATGCTCCTGGCTCCCTTCTGCAAGAACTGCCACCTCTGCTAGCTTCTTTCCCTGGAAACTGTTTCCTGATCCAGCAGTTCTGCAAACCTTCTCCTATGGCCTGCTGGAAGGGTGCTTGATCCGCCCTGATCAGGAGTCACTTAAAACAAATGCTCGACACAGTCTTTGATCAAGAACATCTGACAGAGCTTGTTAGAAGCTGCTAGAGCCATATGTCATAGGTCAGGAAGGTCATAGGTCATAGGAAGTCAGACAGGTAACCTTTCTTGTCAGTGGTAGGCACCTTAATGCTTCTCAGAAAATGCACAGGGGTACGCTGATGATATCAAGACAAAATTTCCAGATGATCTTCAGAGCCCAGAAATGTTTTTGCTGAAATGCTTCAGTTAAAAACCTGATGAGCATTAACTTGAATCTGTTACTCCACCATATTAATTGCTTTAGAAGGAGAATCTTCTTGTTGATTTTAGGTATAAATTGTAGTATGGCTTTCTGGATTGAAATCAGTTTATACTAAATCCTTTGCTTGCTTCTAGGGCACTAAAAATGTGAGCAGTGGGCTGGAAGAAAATGGGGAAAAATTGCCAAAATGTACAATACTTGAATTATTTTGGCTATAACTATGCTAATAAATGTGCCTGGAATGCCTCTTTGGCACTAAACTCAGCTGGCACCAAATAGCTCATGGCCAAACTGCTTAACTGTTTTTCCCTCCAAAACAGGACAGCTATATCCAGACTGAGAATGGTCCTTGGTGTATGCTCATTCCAACACTGTACCTTGAAATTATTTCAAAGACCACTATTTGGCCAGTCTGAAAACTGTTGAAGGGGCTGTTTTAGCAGTTTAACAGGGTGTATTATCAAGTTCCAATGTCCATGAACATTCCTCACTGCTATTTCCATTAAATGTCTTTTGTACATTATTCTCCAATGGCCATGATCTCTAGTAACTAACTGTTATAAGTTTACAGGTCTGAACAGCTTCTGAGTACTGTAGTCTCTTGAAGATGAGTTAAAACAGGATGGTGTAGTTGGTCTGAATGCCTCATGCATATACATTAAAACAAAATCACAAGCTTTTTCCAAGATCAATAATACCTAAGTCAGATTTTTCTACCACAAGAAGATAAAAAATGAGAGGGAAAACTTACATTACAGTATTTAGCAAAGCACAGGACCATATGGAGAAGAAGTACACAGGCAATGTGCTTCTGGGTAACTTTTCTCAAGCAAAGACACTCTTAAGGACTTTGTTCTCACTTGCTGTGGAAGTACTGGGAGACATGAAAGAAGCCATAGCCCTCCTTCACCATCAGCAAATGCAGTAGGGCCGTAAGAAAATGACTGCTCCCCTCCTCTGCAAACAACAGTTCTAGTCAGCTACTGCAACCCTGATATAGAAGTTCCATACCATGGGACCTTCTTGCTGATGTTTTGTCGCTGTTGAGCCAGGAACGGAGAGATGTGGCAACACACAAATCCAGTGAAAGAACGAATTATTTATTAATTTTATAATCATTTTTATATAGTCTAGTTCCATAAAGCGATTGGACAGTGTTCACACTCCTCCTAGGGTGATTGGTTTAGGTTTTATCACATCCATGGTAAAACATTTCTCAGTGTACCATAAACAGAACTTAGCAAAACAGCAGATGTGAATATCGTCTGCATAAACTATCTTACTGTTTTCATATCTTGCATGAGAAAGGAAAGGTTCTCAAAGAATTAATGCAAGAAGCTGGAAAATTCATCTCCTAGCAGCATTTCGGTATCCACAATGTTTTTATAAACAGGTTTGAAATTTTAATGTTTTTCTCTTTCATTAAGAGGAAAACAAAGTTACAACACAGAATCATAGAATGGCCTGGGTTAGAAGGGACCTTAAAGATGATCTAGTTCCAACCCCTCTGCCGTGGTTGGGGACCCCTTCCACTAGACCAAGTTGGTCAGAGCTCCATCCAAACTGGTCTAGAACATTTCCAGGGATGGGGAATCCAAAACTTCTCTGAACAACACTAGAAGTTCTTTATGGGCTGTTAACAACTTAAAAATAAGACAGCCATTTTCAGAAGCTTACAGAATTAAAATTGTGTAATACAACAATTATGTTATCATATGAAATGATTTTACTCTAGAATACTTGTAGAATTATCTTGTTGTAATTAAAGATTTCTTGCAAACTCGCTTTGAAAACTTCATATCTGGAAAATAAATGGTTGCCTATCTATGAATCCACTAAATAAAATAAGCTAAATGAAGATATGAAACCATGTGACACATACATAAAATCATCATCTATTTGGTTGAAGAATAGAGGTAGTTTAGTTGTAACTTATAAGTTCCATCCCTGGAACTGGTGAAGCTATTGACAAAAATCCCTCTGTTGCCACTTGATCCAGAATATCACCCTATAGATTCTGGAAATAAATAAGAAACAAATCTTAGCTCAACGGTTAAAAAATCCATTTGGATCATCACTCTTTAAGAAAAGTTGCCAAAAAATCCTCCATTATTAATGCAAAAAAAGTAAAGTTGACATAAATTACAAGTAGGTGCTCACTTGCTTTTCTGCTGAAACATGTTTTCTCACCTACCAGCTAAATGCAATGCAGACATTTTTACATCATGCATATTTTTGGTAAAAAGTGTTATTTTTGTCTTAAGAACAGATGAGCCATTAGATCTGATTAGTTCAGTTTGCCTAGTACAAAAATTATCTAAATATAGTAATTGGTGATGTATAAAAGAGGATTGTTTTTAAAAAAATTATTTTTTTAGCAACAGAAACAGTAGCCCATGTATTAAATCTGCCAGAAATTCTGCTTGTTGCTTGTCAGTACTGATACACATATTTCCCATTAAAAATTTATTATAAGCACAAACCTTAGTTCTCTCCACTGGGGGGTGTGGAGAGAAAGGCACATGCAACATAGTCCATGCTATCATGTCTACTGGGAGAGCTTTAGGTAATGCATAACCTTCCAGAAACCCCATTCCTTAGTATTTCTGCAAAAACTACTCTGCAAAACTGACTACAGAACGTGTATATCAGACAAAACTGAATTTCGAAGTCAAGAGAATTCCACTGCAAACCCAACAAATAATATCTTACTTTTACCCTGAATTACAGCACCTGGTGACACCATCAGTTCCTCTCCAGCAGGTGCATATGGGAACACAAGACTCTTCTTAATCAGATCTTAACAAGATATGGGTCCTAACAAGATATGACAAAATCTTTATGGAGAAGTCCTATGAAATTTAATAAAATGAAGCCAGTAGTAGGTTGTATGGAATTTTAATGAAGTGTCAGGATATGCTCTTATTAAAATTAGCAGAAAAACAATTCTGTATTTCAGAATGTTTTAAAAGGCTATAGAGCTTCCAAAGAATCATAACCAATGTTCGACATTATAAGTATCTTACAGACTTTCATAATTGGGATAATATTGTACTCAGTTGGAAATGGTTAAAATTTGGAAAAAATATGTATTTTGTTAATTAAATACTAGAGAATTTTTCCATAAGTCATAACATTACCAGGCTTAATTTTTCTAATGGGTCACTGCTTTTACAAATGCATTAGAGTTGAAAAAATAAACTTAACTCATAATAAGTTTTATCTTCAAGATATTTTCAAGAGATTATCCAAATTTTTTTTCAGTTATTTTCTTTAGTTATTTGTTTTCTTAAAAAAGGAAAATAGAGAAAGTAAGCCCATTTTCACTGTTAAAGGGAATTTCTGGAAAGTGAAGCCTCTTGATTCTAAATCAGAATTAAATTATGTTAATGACATATGCAATGCTGACAAACTGAAACACTGAAAGTGGTGACTCCATCAGCTTTTATTTTTTTTCTGCGATAAGATGAACAGACACCATAATATAAATCACCATGATTACACTGTAACAATAAAAAGTTTCTGCCTCAGAAGAACCACTTGTCATTTCTGAAATATCTTGTTAACCAAGACTGAACATAAACTAAATAAACTAAATGAGATACAATGACAGAGTAAGTAACAATTGAGGGAAGTAAACCAGTTATCTCTACTAAACCCAATCTTAAAATCTGTTGAAATTAACGTGGCGAACTGGAACTACTTTTAGAAGAGAAAGTTTTCATTCCATATTGTCATAGTGAAGGAAGGGGTGGCTGTACCATGAGGGTGACAAGCCAAGAGTTGAGGGTGACCCCACATAGTCTGTTCTGCAAAATAGACAAGGGCTGCTGAGGTGAGACTTTCCCCTTTTTTAGTGCACCAGCATTAGACTGAAAGAGCATTTAAGGATTGCAGGGCTCTGTATGAGGCCTCTGTATGAGGCCTCTGTCGAGTTTGGCACAACACTCCAGTGAAAAAGTACATTCAAATAAGTGAAACAAAAAATTGCAGTAAGCAAACTTCTCCACTGCAGCTGTAACCTCCTAGATACTCCAGGCAATAGTGACTGTTGCAGTTTGATATATCTCTTGCTTATAGAAGTTCCACACCAGAGAACTCCAGTGACTTCAGCTTAACATTTGTGTGGGTGGGACAATAACCATGCTTTTGGCATTCACAAAGCTCTTCACTTCTGCTCCACTTATAGCCAATTACAAAAGCACCTCTGCAGGGTAAGCTATGAGCAACTCCTCTGATTTAAGGAGAGAAAGGAGAACCAAATCTGCATTCATAAAATGCAGAAAGTGATTAGATGTCATGAGGGTCTGCCTGTTTGCCTACTTCTCTCACAGTGGGGCAAGATTCTAGGAAAAATCTCACTCTGCTTTGAGGTCTGATGATTTCATCAGCTGTGCTGCTGCAGGAGAAACTCAGGGAGCTAAACTCAAGTTTCAGCAGGTAAGGTACCCTTTTCAGTCTATCTTTCATTTAACTCCCAGGAGCTCCACTGCACCCTGATGCACACTTCTTAAATATACCATGAGTAGCTCCTGAGTACTCATGTTTAAGCTGCCTCTGGTGTACTTCCTGTGTGCCTTTGGCTGCAAGGTTCTGGATGTAGTACAGTTTTAATAAAATTTGGTTTTTATAGCTTTTTTAGTCCATACACAGTCCAAAATTTGGGATCAAAAGAGGCTTGTGTATGTGCTCTGAGACAGCAGCTGCTATATCATCGTTCGCAACTGGATCCATTAGTGAATTTTTATTTGATTATATCTATTGTTGTTCTTACTCTCCAGTTCACGACAGTCACCAGTTTCCTTCCAATTTCCTTTAGCTGTAAATACAAAACAGGAGAAAGAAAACAATCTCGCCTTTGTGACACACAGTGAATCTGGCCTTGTACATACAGTATATTTTAAACCAAATTCCCTTAGAAGCTAGCAATTAGCAGATGTCAATGCCCAGTTTGCAAGTGGAAGCCAAACCTTCACACCAACAATCTGGATATTAAGTAGGAAAAAAAAATCTTTCAGCCATAATACCTCTCTTTGTTTTCTAATGTGGTTGTAGCAATGAGGATTCAATTGGAACAGCTGTGCAGAAAAATTAGATTTTTATCAATTTGGCATCCGTCTAGGAAAAATACAACATTGAGACTTAAGAGTAGAACAGGGCAGGCAGTTTTATAGCACTAGCTCTGCAACAAATGACACTTAAAAGTGCTTTGCATTACGAGTTAGCTGGGAAAATAGTGAATCCCATCCTGGGATTAATTGCATATACTTTGCTGGAGGAACACTTCTCTCTCAGAGAAGAGAGCCAAAACCTGAACATCACTGGGCTATGCACTGCATGATTCATTAGAGGCTGTGAGGCCTCTAAGTATTTAGTCTAACAGCTTAAGGACTCTCATAGTGGCTGATGCCATTAAAATCACTGAATTGCTGAGTTGCTCAGATTGCAAAGGACTTTGGGAGGTCTGTAATCTAAAGTCATACTCAAAGCAGGGTCCACACTGAATTCAGACCAGATGCCTCAGGATTTAGTATGGTTGGATTTGGAAACCTGCAACCTCTCAGGTAACCACTTTTAGTTATTACCCTCATAATTTTTCTTATATTCAGTCAAAACCTGTCCATGTAAATTTAAGACCATTGTTTTATATTTTAGCTCTGAATCTTAGGAAAGAAGTCTTGCTTCAACAAACTTCTCAGCAACCCCCTCAGAGGTACTGAAGCTCCTGTTAGGTTCTCTGCAGTGATCCTTTTCCAGATGGAATAAACTCAGCTCCTTCAGCCTCCTCCTCACAGCACAAACATGATCCAGCCCCAGCTGTCTTGGTGGCCCTCTGCTCAACCTGCTCCAGCTGATCAAAATCTTTCCAGTTTTGGGGTCTCCAAATTGGATTCAACACTCTGGATATGATCTAAAAAACACAGAGTAAAGAAGAATGATTGGTCCTCTCATGTACTCACTACGATCCTCTTAATATTGCACAGAATACTACTGGCTTTTAATGCTGCCAGAGCCACACTGATCCCAAACATTTTCTACTCCTTCAGGAGCCTTTAAATGGCTTTCAAGAGAACTTCCCCCTTGATTTTCCTGGGATAGAAATCTGTCCAGTGATAATTTAAAAAATTCTGCAATACAGCATGGAGCAAAACGAGAGATGAAATTAATGTGGGTAACAGAAACAGTCCTTCCTTTCTACAGCCTCACACAGCTAGTTAATACTTCATAAGTACTTTATATCTTGTTTTCCCTGAGGCTTTTGCAGGTAATGTCTGCAAAGTTTAACTCAACACTAGACCTTTCTTCCTTTTCATAAAGATCAGAATCATTTTATTTTATCAGATGTGGATTTTCAACTTGGGACTCTCTTTAGGGCTTGGAGTATTTACATTGGTCTTTTAGGAAGAACATTAATGTTTTTCTTTTAAAAAAGAGCCAAATAGGAAGGTTATTTTTTGTTAAAAATTAATAGGAAATCTAGCATGTCAGAAGCCCTGCATTCATTTCCACTTTGTACCTTTATAGAGTGCCCGGTTTTCCAACCTTTAAGAAATTAGATAAGGCAAGAATTAAGTAAAGCCTCTGTAATATATTGTGCAGATTTCTAAGATATGAGAAAGAAGAGGTTCTTGGCTCATCTGCCTGGTAGTCTCCTTCAGAGTTCCTGTGCCTATACTATGATTATTTAAGATTTTAAAATGGCAAATATTACTTAGATAAATTACTTATACGAAAGATTTGAAATTGTTGCCTTTAATATTCACAGTGAATTCTCATACAGGAGTTCCTCCAGATCATTAATTACACTTGTCAATAATTTCTTTTCTTCTTGTTTGCAATGTTTCTTTTGAGATTATGTCCATACACGTTCTACATGTGTGAAGAAAAAGTTTATTGAATACGTATTCTGAACTACCTATTTTAAGGTGAGATAAAAGCACTTATCTCAGCTACATATTAATTAGGACCACATATCTGTGTAAAAATTCAAAGTTTCAAAATACAGTTCATTTTGAGAAAAAAAATCACATAAATTGCTATTTACAGTTAGGCTAAATAGTAATAATAACCATGATTAATAAAAACAGTAATCCCAAATGCTACATTTACACCTCAAATAAGTTTTCAGTTAGCTGTAACATACAAGTATGACAAGCAAATAAAAATGTGAAATAGTTTTTCCAAAATATTGCATTGCTTAGTGCTTTTTTGTACCTCCCCAGGGAGAACAGAAAGTGTTTGTAAAAACATTGTCATTATTTGGTAATTTTACATCACCATGTTGCAAATTCTTCATTACTTGTAAAAAAACCATTCAATAAATCTTTTCCAATCAGCCTGTTCTGGTCTTGGATTTCATATCTTTGTGTTCCAACAATGTTTTCTACCAACTTCCCCCTAAAATATGCAAGCACTTCTTCAAATCCACCTCAGTTCAACACAGAACATCAACTGCAAGTCATTTTCAGAGAAATTGAGCAATAAGAAGCCCATGCGGACCTGTTTGACTGAATGGTGACCGCAGGGGCAGAAAAGTGTATATATGTGTATATATGTAATGCTTTTATATAAACTATACATATATATGTGTGTTCTAGGTTGGATAAGACTGAGAAACAGGAACTGCCAGCAATGGCACAATTTCTTTCCTAATTCAGATTTTTTTTATTCTTGAATTTAGTTAAAATTTTTTGCAAATTGCAAACATTTTAAAAAATTCTTAAAATTATAGTTTGAATATAAAAAGTTAATAAGTTTGCCCATACAGGTTGGGGAACCTCCATCTATGGATATATTCTGATCTAATGTTGAAGTTACTCCTTCTCTGAGTTGGAGTTTGGACATCACTCTCTGATTTCCAGTGAGTCAAGATTCCATGTAACAATTCAAATAAAGTTGATAGAAACCTTTAAACTGATTTCAAAAGTATTTGAGGTAAGCAAAGGAAGGCAGGACAGAACCTTACTTTGGATGGAAAAGCTACACCGACCTGGTCCATGCGGTACATCCGTGTATTACACTGGTTGACACTTGAAAAGGAGGGATGAAGAACACAGTTTATTTCATCTCGCCATAAATCTGAGCTTCTTGAGTTTTAGAAATTTGTCTTCTGTTACCAATATAAATTTTAATTTTAACTGTTTTGTTTTCCAGCTTCTTATCTTCTACCTACTACTATTTGAAAGACTAAAGAAATCCCTTGTTCTGTTCCTGCTACATTCACTGCTCAGTAACATGTAGATCTGGTTTTATCTAAAATTGTACTTTGCAGTCAGTGGCTCTGAAGACATTGCTTCATTGGTATTGAATAGACAATTCAATCTGAAATAGAACATAGGTACGCTTGGTGTGAGGGATAACGATACATCCAGAACATAAAGATCCCTAAAAGTGTAATTCGCAAGTGGAATGCAGCTTTGGAACATTTGCAAGCATTATAATAATTTTTTAATATATACTCATTTTTCTTTCTCTCTTTAACGCTAGCAGCAGCTTTCTGATCTTCCACTCTGTACAACAAAAAGGTAATTATATGTGCTATTGGCAGGGTGCTACCTGTGGCAATTAATTTAGACTGTCTACTGATTTATGAGTGTTGTCTCTTTGTGCACAGAGTTATGATGCACTTAAAAACCTTAATTGATTAAATCAAATAGGCTAGATAGCTTTAATTCAGCAAGAATATTTCATAATATTTAAAGTAGATCTGAGTTCTGAATAAGTTTAAAAGCTCTATGAATAGTGTATTAATTAAAAAGAAAGGAAAATTAAAAGGAAAAAGGAAAAAGAAAAATGTCATGACAGTGTAGTTCAAAGTATGACATCTTGCCTGGATATTCCAGATTAGATTGCATAAAATGATCTTTCATTCCAGTGTAGAGGAACGGAAAAGAGATACATCAGCAATATTGTAAATTATGCATCAGAAAGCACTGCCCTTCTCCGACAATGTTACTCACTAACTGTGAGTTTGCATCTGGTGTCAAGGTGACACTACAAATATGTAAAAGAAAGTGCACGAGCAAAGACTTCGTCTGGAAACTGTTTTCACTGACACGGTTATGTTTCCAGAGGACCAGAAGATGACAATGAATCTATTATACTGCCTGGGAGTCTACACAATAGCTTGATCATTTTTACATCGGCCATTTTTGTCTTATTAATTTCCTTTTTTTCTTTAATTTTCACTTTTTTTCATTCAAGATCTTTGGGAGGCCTTCTATTACATGCAGGAGACTGAAACTCTGGTTTCTAGGTTCTCCCCTATGGATGCTGAAAAGTTAGAAGCAGAGAAATTCTTCAGCTTTTTCTCAGTGTTCTGTGAGAGCATTGCTTTCTCACGCAGACTAGCCAAAAACAGTGGAGACGGTTTTGTAAACTAATTTTTATCTTTGCACCTGGAGTTTGTTGTGAAGTGTTGTTATGGTACACTGAAGAAAATATTTTCAAATGGGTGTAGTATAGCCTCCACCAATCATTCTAGGAGGTGGTTGATCAAGGGACCAATAGTACTATGCTACTCTTGCGAACCAAGTTATATAAACTGATTTTTAAAGATCGGCCTTTTTCCGGAACTTTGATTGAGTTGTTTCTTGCCGCTCTCAGTACGAACAGCGACACTCCCCTTCATTAAATATTTATAAATTATATATATATAAGAAATCCTCCTAGTGCAATATATTATTTTATTTTATAATGATGGACATTGTGAATCAACACCACTGATCACTGATGTAATTCTCTTATGCTTAGTTTTTAGAAGGACTTTCAGTGATCAATATAATTCAAAGCAACTGCATTGCAGAGCAAATCTACACTTTAAAGCAGAAAACAATGCTATGACAACATATTCACTATTAGTGAAACGCCAGTACATACAGCTTAAGGGAGATAGGATGCAGCTGCTTTGCAGTTTGACTGGACTCCCAAGTAATAATTTTTTTCAAAATTCCAGGCTTTGTTTTGTATCCATATGGTTGTTATGGTCTGTCTCTGAAAGCCTTAATATTGTGATGGCATTAAATTTAAATGTATTTGTATTTTAAAATCAACAAGATTAACAATTAATGAGCAATATTTGTGAAAGTATTCTTCAATAATTCATCATGCAATCACAGGATATGCATGATATTTGCACATAATCTGTGTAAATATTGCTTTATATTTTTTTGCTTTTATGGGCAAGGAACATTATTGGGACATAATAGCTCAGAAACCTGAAAGAAGTGTACCAATATTTATAGACAATAAAGGAAAAGTACCTGGTAAACTGTAAACACTGTAGTCCATATTTATTAAATGCTGACCTATTACTCTTTTATTTGGGGATCAATTTTAACCGTTCAAGGAGCAATAAGGGAAATCTCTCAACAGTCCTATGGCATGTGAGTGTAAATAATTGAGATTTTATTCAGTGTTTCTAAGTGTGATTGTCCTGTAAGCAAGGTTGAACTTTCTCATGTTTCTCAAAAGTAGAAGGCATAAAAGTATAGGGTGATATACAGATTTGCTCTAGGATTTATAGATATTTTTTTGCCAGAGTACAGATAGATAATTTGAATCTGGTGTATTTCCTACCTATAATTTTTATGGACTAGTATTGTATTTGAATTAGATATTATTTAAACTTTATTGACTAGACAAGCATAAAGGAATAATCTGCTTGATAGTAATTCCTCACAGTGTACTGAATACACCACTGCCTCTATGATGACTGGTATTTAAAGCATACATCTTCATGAACTCTGCAGCTGGACAGAGCTCACAGTGGGAGCATGTGACACTCATCTAAGAAAACTACGCTGGCTGCTTGGAGATTGGTTCCAGGCATGATGCTGGGCTGTGTGCTGTAATCCAGGCACTCCCCATTTCTCTTAAACAAACTGAGCAGGAAACCCTGACAGAAGCCAAAAGCAAAGGTGGCTAAAGGGCAAAGAGAATGTCGGCAGGGCTATTGGCAAAGGCAAGAATACAATATTTGAAAAGGAAATTTATAATGTCTAGCTCACTTCCAAGCTTATAAACTGTATCAATCTGCAATCAATCATTGACTTATTTGGATACCTGCCTTATAAAACTTTGTAGGATTTAAAGTTCTGTATTCTTTTAAAATACAATTGAAGGAGCAAACTGTATCTGTATCTTTCATCTGTATTCAATGTTTAGTTCTTACTATGCCAGAATTCAGTTTCCTTTATCTCAAGATAATGAAGTGCACATTTCTCACCATACAAAATGGTTTTAGTTTCTTGCTCAAGAAATGAGTGTACAGGATGTACTGAGATGAAAGCATTCATGGGCCTATCTGCTGAGACATCCACTGTGCATAAAGAGAAGTCAAGAATCAGTACATTAAAGATATAAAAACCTATATAATAAACAAAGTACTCAGGAGGAAGAAGAGTCTTGGATTTTATTCCAGGAGCAGTGGTAGGTTTTAAGCCCTTTTTTTCTCCATTGAGATGTGGAGAGCTTCTGGCTGTTATATTTGTGTGAGGGAAAAAAAAATAACTTTTACTAGAATTCAGTAAGAGTCAGAATTCACAAAAGACACAATTTTGAGACAAAACTCTCTAGATGGCATCTCCTTTTCAGTTTCCTACTCAGATTACTCAGATGGTTTTCTTGAGAAAAGTTTTTCCTTGATAAATGGTATACTAAAACAAAAGATTCCTAGGATGGCGTATGGAGAAACAATAACCTCCAGATTTACAATGTGATGAGATCTTGCAAGGTATTTTACTAAATTTTAATTTTTTTATCTCTATTTCCTACAAACACTAATATAGTCACTATTTGATCCAGTGACGTGTGCTACACAATCAGGAAAGAGCCAGATAGATCTTTTCACCTGTGAGTCTGAGACAGCAGATTCGTGTAGAAAGTTTATGGAACTTTTTCCTGACTTAATGTTTCTGGCAACATTCTCAATGCAGGAAAATTATATATATCTAAATCACTAGCCTCAAAACCTTTTTATTTCTGTATCTAAATGATTTTCTTACTGTGATGATTAGGTCTGAATTTGGTTTTGGATCACTTAGTAACACAGCTTCTAAAACTTCTCCTCAACTTCCTTATGGTTTCAAGAAGATCCATGGACCAGAGCTGCAAGACTCCTCCCCACATCCTAAACCTAAGCCCACAGTATTCTCCAAAGGATTTATTACCACTACAACAAGCCTGCCATTTTCCAAAGGGTTGTGATTTCTACTTTTCATTTTCCCCAACAGTCCATAACAGGAACAAAACTTGAAAATTTATTCGACTCAGAGAGTGGTGAGGCACTGGAAAAGGCTGCCTAGAGAAGTTGTGGATGCTGTATCCCTGGAAGTGTTCAAGGCCAGGTTGAATGGGGCTGTAAGCAACCTAATCTAGGGGGTTGCATCCCTGTCTATGGTGGGGAAAAAGGAGGAAGGTTGGAACTAGATGACCTTTAAGTTCCTTTCCCACTCCAAACTGTTCTATAATTCTACAACAAAATGGGAGGTTTTCTTCCCATTAATCCTGAAGGACCTATTGAAAGGGATGCTGACCAAGAAGACTGAATTTTTGCCCAGAACTGTTATCACTATCTTATGTCAGCTGAGAAAAGTGGTTAGAAAAGGAGTAAGAGATGCCAGAAGTGGAAGAGGCTTACCAAAAAGCCAACTATCATAAAATACTGCAAGTCTGAAACAATGCCAAGGCCATGTTTGGTCATGATAGAGATATTCTATCAAGATGTAAAGAAGATGTTGGCAAACTGCAGCTGGTACATTATGTTCATGCTGAAAGTCTTGAGCCTCTTTATTGAGAATCCCTAAAGCTTATGGGTCCTTAGTGTCAGTTTATGTACTACCTGATGCTTCTGACAGTTACATTGAGATTCTGCCATGGATCATGAGAACTGATTAAATTCTTAACAGAATTCACACAAAGACAGGACAGACAGTCTCAGAAATCTGAGTTTAGGGAAATGTTGATACCTTCACAACATGAGGCTGTCTCCCATGACTGCTTTTAAAACATGATGTCTTAATAACCTGTCCTTGTCTGAGGTAACCTAAGTCCCACTGCAATGTCCCCATCCAAACAAATTTATTTTTTTTCTTTGTCCTTCAGATCTTCTGCTAACACGAGTATCAAGTTAATGGAGATCTTAAGAATAGGAGTGCAGGTATGTGCAGATTTATACCTTCCTGTGGTACCATGGAGAAGCCCTTAACTTTATGGGTTTTAATAATCCACGTTCTTCAGTTGGGAACCAAGTGGCTATGAATAGAAGGGGAATCTAGACAAATTTAAAATAATTTCTATGTATGAGAGTGCTTTGGACCTGGCAGAAATACATAAACAAAGAAGGCCAAAAAAATAAGGAAGAACCAATGGGTGCTTAAGTTCGGAATTTTACCATATGCAAGTGTGCCCACACTGAGGGTGAAATCGATTCTGTGAATGAAGGGAAAATATAGATACAGGGAAAGGGGAGCAGATGAGGATACAGATGAGCATTCATGCATCATTCTTATCTCCAATCCTTATTCAGATTATTATGTGATGACTGGGTGGAGTGCAAGGAATCACTTTGATGTTTGAGGTGCTGCATTTCAGAGGAGAAAAATAGGTCTTTGCTTGCCTTCTTGAGTGTCATCTACTGTGGCAGTAGGTCACTACTGGTTTCTAAACTATGTCCTTCAGCGTGAGGTGTGGTATCGCATTCACTTTACAGAAGTATATGACTTCTCCCACAAAGTCCTTCACTAGTTTAAGAACAATGACTGAAGGACCTGTTTGGATTTTTTTTCCTTCTGTATTCAGTCTTTTTATTCCATTATTTTTTAAGTCTCTTAAGCAAGAGACATTACCTCTTCTTCTTGTTGTGCTATAATTGCTTAAAATTCAGTACTTATATTGAGACTTTTACATGACCTTCATCCTAGAAAGCAGCTTAGAGTTACAAAAGTTCTGGAGTCTTCTTTATTTCTAAGACTATCTTATTTTCTAAAAAACTGAAGAAATTATGAAGAAAGAAGTAGATTTTTTGCAATGAAATGCACCCAGATATTCTGTGAGTCCATGGCTTTGATTTAAGTATGGATTATTTATCTTCCTTGTCCCTCTGCATAGCTGTACATAAAGTCAGATATATTAATAAAACACAATACAAATTGGTTTATTTTCTATAAAAATATTTATTCTCTCCAAACTGATTATTTTAAGGCTTTATCCTTCAATTTCTTTTACTTATATTCCACATCTATGCTACTTTATCTGTTTTTTTTTTTATCTGTTTGGTTTTGTTTTGCCACTGATTTGCCACAAGGCTGGCTTAAACTATAAATATGTTCCAGCATGTGCCTGAAACACACGAAAATCAGACTCTTGTCTTTATGTAGGGGTGTAGCATCTGAAAATAGGAAAGTTGTACAAGAACTGCCCACCTTATAGTGTCAGCACAACCTGACATTTTTGTGAGAATCATCCTTCACTCAAGTGCTATTGACTTTAATTTATTTCCAATATTTTCCCTGACTCATAACACAGTAAATTGCTTTAACAAAAAGAACGCATCAGTTTTTCCTAACTTCTTTAAATCCATTAACCTACCTTTATGATGATATAATTTTCCAGGGTCTTTGTACAAATCAACTTTCTATAACATCAATTCCTTAATCTACCTTTGATAAATTATTTTCCATGGTATATACACTGTATCTTTGCTTAGCAAGAGAGCTTTGGTACGTTACTCCTACTGTAATTTCCAACATTACTCATATTTTGCACCTTAGTGGGAACATAATAGAAAATAGAAAAGGTAAAATACAGCAGATTACACCAAGGCCATGCTTATTTCAGTTCTGAAGTAAACAGGGAAAAAACAATGCTGACTTTAGTGTGTATTTATGATGCACAAATAAAGTGCGAACACTCGTATTTATAAAACCTAAGGGTAGCATTTTCACTCTTTCTCTGCTTCGTGTCATCTGCCCTAAACATACCTCAGCAGTGAACACATATGTCAGTCACTTACTTACATAAGTAAGGCAGCAAAAATTTAGGCGTATTGAACTAAAAGCAACCTGGTTCATCAGCTTTCCTTATGCTTTCTCTGAATCTCTCCTGAGCACTATCTAATTGTCATCACTTTAAAAAGTGGGGTGTTTTTTCGTTTGGTTTTGTTTTGTTTGGTTTTGTTTTGTTGGGTTTTTTTTGTCTTCATTGGTAACATCAGATCAACAAACTGAGTTCTAAAGATCTTGTGATATGTCTTGATGAAAGACTTCGACAGTACTCTTCCACACCTCAGCATTCTGAGTGGGAAACAATTTACTATTAGAGAAATTTGAGTGGAGTTCTTCATTTCAATTTTTCAAATGCATATTGGAGGTGGAAGACTGAGTGTTTGTTTGCAGACCAAAACTATAGGCAGATGGTCACACAAATGTATGCTCCTTGCAGTGGTAAGAAAACTGATATTTGTAAGAGCAAGCTCTCTCTGCTCATGCATCACAGCAGATGTCTGCCCTCTCCTGCTCCTTCACCAACAGTTCTGTGCACCAGCTGTTCACAAAGAGGTCCTGATGAAACCTTGAAGGCAGGGCAAAGCTGATTCCTGTGTGCACCTGTCTTCAGACAAAAGCTAAATATAAATCAAATATATTATATAATAATATAGCATTGAATATACTATATTATAGATACACAATATTATTTCATTTAAAATCATATAAGAAATTTCTTTTTATTATTTATAGTAAAGGACCTTAAATAAAAAGGTTCATAAGAAGTTTAAAATAAACCTTGAGTATTGAATTTTTCACAGATACAAAATATGCTGATCACTTTTCACACTTGCTTTTTTTTTGACATATACATTCTATCCACATTTTTAAATGAAATACAGGGGATTTCAGTTCAAGAACAGGTGTTTGTTTTCTTTCTTTAAGGGTTTACTGTAATTTTTCCATTTTTTTTCTCATTTTTCTCTGCTGCATGTGAAATATTTTCTTCTTAATTTGTTGATTTGTCTCAGGACTAAAGTAGCCTGAAATGTGATCACTTTTCAAACCAATTTTGATATTGGAGGCTCATTTCTTGGAAAGCAAAAAGACTGAGGACAGGGGCAGGGGGGAATAGGCAAATCAAAGTGACATCAGTTGCTTTTGCATAGATTTTGTTCATAACAGTAAAACCACAACAGTCTGCCTGGTTTACACCTGAATGTGCAAATGATGGGGCCATTAATTAAACAGGTACTTAGAGCTTAAGGCTGTGGGAGACCTTTAGATCATTTCTGACTTTGTGTATTCAGTAGATTAACTTACACTCAGAAATACCTATAGGATCCCAGATGACTTTGATTAGACTTAGAGATTCTGATCTTCAAAATATTGAACAGCTAAGCCACAGTGACTATGAATGAGACAGAGGTTCCACCAGTTTCTGGTGAAATACTTCAAGATGATTTCACCTTGGCCAGGATTCAGTAGTTAAAAACACTTCTAAAAATACTACTGAACTGAACAGATGAGCAGTTTCTTTGTTTTTCTGATAGTGATTTTGAACATGAGAGAAAGATTCATTAACCAGTCACTTGGAACAAACATTCTTCTACTGCAGAATAGGGTTCATCCGTCCCATTCTTTCAGCTCAAGGTAAATATAGACACATTAACAGGTAGTAACAACCTCCATCTTTCTCAAGAATGCAAAGTAATATAAAGTTAGAATACTTCTAAACTTTTGTACATTATTAAGGGAAACAAACAATCCCCATCCACCTCCAAACCCAAAAAAAACCAAACTCCAAACCAAAACCAAACCCCTTCACATCCTGACTCTCATAGAAAATGTTGAAAACCGTGTTGGTTTTAGACTTTTGTCACAATTTCCATCATTTCTACAGACATATAAGCATTGATACAGGCTCTTCTCTTCTGCAGCCCATCAAGAAGTGAAATTTCAAGGATATATGTCCCAGTCTCGCACAGAAATCTCAAATCCCAAATTATTCCTTCTATCCTTTCTATTCCTTGTAGAAAACTGCATAGTATTCTGGGCCAGTTTGTTTAAATTCAAAATGCATGCTACCTGATTGTGGAGTGCCTTTATCAGATGTCTCTTTCATCAACAAGAAAATGCATACAGTGATAAGGCATTCATCCACCTTCTCTTTTGTAAGCTGAAAAACTGTTGATACTGGAGCCTCCCACACTAAAGCTTGCTTTTGCATGATGTTCATGGCCTCTCTTTGGTCTAATTTTCATTACATGTGGTACGGTAGTAGATCTCCTAATCTCTGCACATTCCTGCATCACCCATGAGGTGGTTGGATGTGACCTTGAATGGCAGCACCAGCACCACTCTCAGGTTCAATCTGAAGAAGTGTCTGTTAAAGACAGTGGCATGAGTTCTGTGTAAGAAAAATACCAGTTGGTCAGGTCAACTCTGTCCTGTCCTTAGCACATCAAAAGGAAAAAGGAAACACATATTGTCACTTCCCTAGGCTATTTTACCCTTTATCTCAAAGTGCAGCTCGCAGTCTGCTGGAATGCTAACAGCATGGATGACCATATTTCTATGTTTAAACCTGTACCAGAGCTCTATTTCATTTGCTGTTATAGACAGAGCCTTTCATTCCTTCTTGCCCTCTATAAGACATCAGCAAAGGACAGCTACTTTTTTTGGTTTCACTTTCCTTGGACCTGGTGGTAAGGCCTGCTCTTTATTTTCAGGACTTGCAACTAGTCAGCAACTTGCTGGAAAAATTACCTGGTATTTCCCTCTGAGCCACAGGGTAATTTATCATTAATCTGCAGTGCATATTCTTGAGGTATAGGGGAACTTTGAAATAAGAATGATGGTAATATGGCCACTGGCAGTGAAGCCAGAAATAGTTTAAAATGCAGATTGGATTCAGTGGTGTATTGGTTGAAACTGAGCTGATTGACAAGCTTTTAAGCCAATGCACTTTTGCGAATTTTGCATATTTAAACCTCATGCAAGGACGGGAAGTTCCTTCTGTTCCTGGTCTCCGGATGGAGAAGGGGGGTGTCTCTGAGCCTCCGGGCCCAGCCTGGGCTCCTGCCTGCCCCCTCTCACCCCTCTCCCTTCCCCCAGAGCTGCGGGCAGCTAAACTATCTATGGACTGCCCCACAGCCGAATCCATCCGGCTCGGCTTCTGAAGAAATCAGGAGGGGCCTCCCCTCCCCCTTCATGCAGCCCGGGGGAGCCTCCTCTCTCCCCCTCATGCAGCCCGCGCAGACCCAGCGGGACCAGCGGAGCCTCCTTTTCCAGCCTGCACAGCTCGCACCGAACTGAACATCAGCACAGCCCATGGGGAAAGATGTGAGGGAGAAGAAAATGGAGGCTGCACGGTCAGGGAGAAAGAGAAAGTCAGTCACGTGAGACGACGCTGAGATGGCGGCGGGAGAAAAGGGTGTGTGCGTTCTGGTGCCAATCTTAAAACCCCTTCTAGCAGCTGCGGAGGACTGAACTCTTTAAATCATTTTAAAGTATGGGGAGATGAAAATCC
>VZTE01001018.1:0-95563 GCA_013397775.1 Eulacestoma nigropectus
ATTGGCAAAGGACCTCCCACAATACCCCAGACAGATTTTGAAGTGTGCTTAAAACAAAATTTTGCACATTTGAGGATTTCTCAGGGAGAACTCAGTATAGAAAAGTACCTGTTTTAGCACTGAAACTGCCATGGAAAGAGATCCATGCCGCAGTGCAAACACTGCTGTAGGATCTTCCAGCTATTAAGGGTTTGTTTTTTATGCCTAAATCTGTATGAAACTGCATTTTCTCTGTTTTGTTCTAAAAAATCTCAGACAAACAAACCAATCCAAAAAACCCCCTTGATATCCTAAAATGTGGTTTTTGTAGCCAAGGATGTGATTCCTCAAACAATGATAAAATATATTTCTCAAGCACAGAAACTGTAGGTTTTGAAATAATTAGCAAGCATTTTGAACAAAATTAGATTGCATCAGATGAATTTCATCTAGCTTATTTAGATATTCATGATGGCATGAAATACTCAGTTTGTGATTGAAAATATATTCCTTTCTTCCCATTAAAATCCTTGACTGCATAATTGGAGGTACAATATCCATACTTGGATTCTAGGCAAAATATTGAGATTACTATTGTACTAAAGTGTGTGTTGGGAAATGTCCACATATCCTAGGAAAAGCCCCAGAGACTTCAATATTCTTGCTTATAACAATTTTTTTTCTATTTTTGGATGTTTTAATAGCCCTGCAGAACATTTATGCTCTTGGATAGCTGAGTGGGTTTTCAGAAAATTCCTCAAGTTGAGGCACAAAATGATAATACTGGTGATTCATAGGGGAAACAGGGTTGATTTAGAAATATAACTCAAGTTTTAACACTTATATATGTCTTATTTACAGACAGCTTTTCAGCAAAGATGAAGCATTGTGTGAATTTTTTCTTCCTTTTAAATGTTTCATGAAAACAAAATGGTAAAGAACACCTGTCATGCTATTTGGTTTCTTTGTTTATTTAACTGAAGGCAAGCTAAACTCATTTTGTTTACAATCTGCCCATTAATACATACTGGCAAAGAAAATAATTAAAAACTACGAAAAATAGCCTCAGGCTTTTCCTGCAGTATATTTAATGGCAACTATTGAGTGTTAAGAATCAGACAGAAAAGCAAAATCTAACTGTTCTTAAAATCCATAATTTCAATGGAAATCTGCCAGTGAAAGAGTGTAGCACTCTTAACCCTGATGTCTTAAAATTGTATATAGCATGTAAATGTTAAGGTCTTCTGGCTCTTACTGTCTAAAAATTCTGGAGGCAATTTGTGTTGTTTTTATTAGCTCTTGGCTTAAGGTCATATTTGGCTGCCCAGAATTGTCTCAAGTGAGTGGCCTGAGATTTGTGGCACCAGCTTTTCCTTTTCTGTTATCCTGGCCCTTTTATAGCAGTTTGGAATTAAAGCCAGAAGGAAAACTCTGTCTTTTTACAGAGCATCAGTGAATGTTCTTCCATGAGTGCGATTCTGAGGAGCAAAATCTCACGTCATCTCATGCAAATATGCACAGGTCTGTCAAGACTCTGAAACCACATCTGTGGTATGACTGATATATTTTAATTTAACCATTTACTTATGGAAAATAAAACCAACTAATGTTTCTTGACACCAGCAGTTTACTAAACATTGTATAAAAATTATCTATTAATCCCTATAATGTCCTTTTGAAGACAGTTACTTTTGAACAGCGAGCACTGACTCCAATTACCTAAATGTCCTGCTTGATATGGGAAATTTCAGTCCTCTGATTTGAGTTACCCTGAGCATCAGGGAAATGCATTTCATTAATGCAACTTTTTCAGCCAAAAATTAGGCCAGTTGGAATGGAGGTTTCATGTAGGCCACTTCTCTATGCACAAAGCTTGGTCTATGTTTTTCCATTTTTAGATTGGATTATATTGTCTTAGGGAGAGTCTTTGTATTCTCTAATGGTGTAATAGTCAAACAGTTAAAGGAATTTTATTAATCCTGGAAGGTTGCATAAGCGCACCTCAAAAAGAACATTTCTGTGTAATAAAAGGAAATATTTGCTTGTGATTTTGAGTTGGCTTAAAAATTGAAATTTTCAGGTCAGTCACTATGAATTTAGCTCATGTTTTACCATCTTTTCCCTTCCTTTTTCTTTTTTCCTCCTTTATGCTTAGAGACATTAATGACTTTGTGACAAAGGAGTGAAGGATTCCAAAGCAACATTTCCGTAAGTTATCGATGCAAACAGTTTTGAATTCTTGAATAATATATGGTTGTTTGAAAGCAATATGTATTGAAATAAACTAGTGAATATGTGATAATATTAGGTAACTTCTGAAAAGCCAAACTGAAGATGAGTTAGAAAAGACAAAATAGAAAGCTGATGAAAACTTTAATCTAACACTGAAGGGCACCACATATGGATGTTGTGTTAATTGTTTTTATAGCTGTATTCATTTCTGGTTTGTATTTATAATGTCTGTTGACTGTTGAGACTCAAACTATATTAGAATTTAAGTTATTTTCAATTAACATACATTTTTAATTACTGATTCACATATTGGGAAAAAATAGAGAAGGCAAACAATTACAAAAAACATGGAAGGAAACACCTAGTAGTGGAGACTTTAATGTATAGATGTTCAGAGTGTTGTAACATTTTCTCTTTTGCAGTTTACAGTGGCAAGGGGTGAAGTCTGTAAAAGAGTAACCTTTGCAGGAGAAGGAATGAGGCATTCATGGACATATGCCTGTGGTTCTACAATGTCAGCCCTATTGTCCAGATGGAAAGGCAAAGTTCATGTGTTAAAGCCATGATTATGTTCAAAGTAGACTTCGTAATGGATAAACATTCAGAAAGTGTTTTGCAGAAGCAAGGTGTGAAATTTATTAGGCATAACTAGGAGGATCTGGCCAGCAGTGAGCTGCCAGGCGCCCTGTGTGGGAGGAGGCTGTTTCCTCCTCTGTGCCACAATCAGCCACCTGTGACATGGATGGAGTGACCCATTGCCAACAACCGTTGGCCAGAGAAGCACATGATACCTCTGCTCAAACAATTTACAGACAGGGAATTAAACACACAGGAGGAGGCACAAAGGACACATGTGGAAGGCAATGTAGTGGGGAAACAGATGGAGACACAATCATGGGAAAAAAATTACACTCTGCTGGGAGACTGCATCCCCTGGAGGTCCCATGTCAGAGCAGGGGAGCAGTAAGAAGCAAGGATCAATGGAAGAAAACGAGTAAGATACAAGAAATGGAAGGAAAAAATCATTGTATAATAATCCCAAACTCCTACACTGCCCATCACCTCACCAAGGGAATTGGGAGGGATGAAGAGTAATTTTTGATGGACAAGTGAAGCTGAGACATGGGAGAGAGGAAAAAATTGTTTCTACGCGCTAGATTATTTGGTTTAACCACATGATTATTGGACATTACATTAAAAGTCTCAGACCTTTTTGCAATCCAACTCACAGCCCAACACATTGCAGGAGTTTTAATATTCATCTATCACAAAGTCAAAACTTTCTATATCCACAGGGTTATCATCTCCTTTGCTGGAGCAGCAGGATCAGGCCATTGCTTATTGAGTCCCCCCACTGGCAGATCCCAGAGCCATCTCACCTTGCACAGGGTCCCAAATTCGCCAGATCAAAGTTCTCCTGAATGATCAATTATAACCCAGTGTCTCAAGTATCCCAGCAATCCAAAGTCATTGTGTTGGCATCTCCTTTGGGCAGTGCCTGTAGGCAGCCTCCATTTAATTAATGTCACCTGCAGCAAAGATCACTGCATGATGCTTTGTATGTGAGATTAAATTTCATAGGTTTCATATTAAACTTTCTCTGAAAATTCTGGGTAGTAGAATTATTTTAGGTCTAGCTATATTCCTGTTTCCTACCACAAACTAGGAAAAGAGGAAAGGGGAGGTATGATTTAAAAGACAAAGAGCTTCAAATCCTGGGCTCTATTTAAAAAGAAACATGTTAATAATGTTTTTGATTGTTTGGGTTGTTTTGATACAAAGCTGATATTAAAAAGAGAGCTGTCAGTTTTAGCTTATCAGTGACTTTAACTATAAAGCACAGAGTTGCATTCATCCATTAAAACCGCTGTTTGAGATGAGCATAACTGATGCCCTAATTAAAAAAATAAAAATCTGTAGGGTAGAAAACAAAATGGCTAGTTGACATTAAAAAAAAAGAACCCCCAGCTTCACTTGCTCGCGTATGGATGATCTACCAACTGCAAAATGAAATTCTTGAAAAAATAGCACTGTTTTGCAAAGTTGCCTTTGGGCTGTGTATTGTAATACAACTTTACAAAGTAGTAGCATCTAAGTGGGCTAGAAAGATACTCAGCTTTATTTACTCTCAGGCTGTACCTTATAGTTTACTCCAGAGTATGTGGTCTGATAATAAAAGGGAAAATGGATAATTCCAGAAACTTCTGTTTCAATATTTAATAGATGCTTTCATGGAAGCTGATTATTGAGGAGGATGCTTGGAGAGTGCTTACAAAAAAAACCCCCAACAACAACAACAACAAAAAAGCACAGTTGATGCTTCCCAAGTAAGAAAAAGGTATTTTTGTCACCAAAAAGCCATGTGAAATGTCATTAACTTGTCAAGTTCAGAAATCAGTTTGAAAATTACTTAGCAGTGTCGAGAAAACCATCCCTTTGGTGAATGTGGGAAATGAGCCAACCTATGCACTTACTTCAGCTGTGCAACTGAACTGTGCTGCAAATATTGAATCATATAAGATCTCACGGAAAATGAAACTGCTGGCTGTTCCTGCTTCACCAATGTCACATGCTATGGCATTTTCTTTAACATGACCTCCAGAGCTATGCCTCATTCTGATAGAATTTTGTTTTATAAACAATTCAGAAATAAATTTATCTCCCTTTCCACTTTGAAATCATATTTGGGAATTTTCTTCTGACAAGATAAGTATGTTGGTATGTGGGGATAAGAGAGAGTGTTCACATATCAAGAACAATTTTCATCCACCTAATACATTAAAAAGGACTTTTAAACTCATCTTTGTTTTTCTCTTTTGATTTATGCAAGCAACTCATGTTATTTACCTCAGCTGCTTCAATGTACTATTTTTTACGCCACTTCCAGTTAATGGACAATATTGTAAAGATATGATAAATTTTAATAAATGAAGTCATACTAATAATGACATAAGATTGGGAATGGCTAAAATGGAGGAGTCGTACAAAAAGATAGTGGTAGGTCAGAAAGAAAGGGAATATTCTAGGAATATTCTACTCTACCAATTAAAACAAGGTCAAGGATACAGAAGTAAATCTAACAAGATCATTTTTTCAGTGACAGGAATAGGAAACAAGGAAGAAATAAGCATTTTGCAGTGTCTATATCTAAAAACAGGACAATATGGCTTCATTAAATTTCAGGAGACTTTTTCCTTGAAATAACCTGCCTTATAGATTAACCATTTAGAAACAACAGTCATTTGATTTAGAGAAGTAATCACTACTGAATGAAAACTTAAATTTGGAAAAGATTTGTGAAGCCAGCTCTTTTTTCACTGACCTCCAACTAACATTTCTGTTCTCTGTTGGAGTCCCAGGCCCATACCACAGATTTGACAGACTTGTGAAGGTAGCTAGTCTTGAAAATTTACGTGCTCAGTCACTTGCACTGTACCATAGGTTTTGAATGTGGTCAATGGACAGCCTTTCTGATATGAAATATACTGTAAAGGAAGCAAAAGTAATGTCTTTGATCATGCTGATAAAAGCAATATACACTGATTATCTTGCTAAGAAAAGGAAAATTTCAGCTTTTTAAAAATTTTGACAATAACCTAATGATTTTTTTTTTTAAATAGAATAAAATCAATGATTTAAAATGGAATAAAAGTTGATTACACTATACAGTTGACTGCACATTATTATTGATAAAAATATATTCTCCAGATAGAATTTGTATATTGCACATTTTATTACCAAAGAACTTCAATGATACTAAGAAATATATTATTACATTCTTCTGCAATACATATATTTTACTAATATGTTATTGATGCAGAGGGAGAAAGAAGGAAGTCAACATTGTCAGCTGCAACATCTTATCCAGTATAACTCAAAGGGGATAATTCAACATATACCACAAAGTTACTGAATATCTGAACATCCACAACTTAATCTTAGCTTGACCTTAGGCTCCAGATGTTTAGCACAACGGGAATCTAAAAGCATCTCAGATTCACGCTCTAGTTCCTATAACTACTGTTTTTTCTGGGTGATTTAACATTAGTGAAAAATATTGTCCAAGACAGGGTGGTTTGATTTCCTGCGCGTTACATTCTATGTAGAATCCCCTATTAGGTAAAAAACCCTATATCATCATTATGTGTTCATGACAAAAAAATCTGAATTACTGTGAAATTCACAAGTTTCTTAAAGAGTTTCCTAAAAAAACCCCAACCATATCCTTTGTAGCTGGTTAGACCTTACTCTGATCCAGAATCTATGAGCTGGCAAGATGAAAATACGTCTGTAAATAAAAATGAGTAGAAAGTAGCATATAAGTTAAAAAGAAAGGAGATAAACTATTTCACTAACCTGATAGAGCTAATTCACAAGGTATAAACATCTTACACTGAGGCATGGGAAGAAGATCTTTACCTTAGAGGGTGGAATGACCTTACAATATCATAACTGTGAGAAACCTCTCAGATGTGCTGAACAAACTTTTTGTCTGCCTCTTTTCTTATTTTCAATAAATCTTTCTTCAAAGGCCTAAAAATTCTGGTATTTGTCATGTGAAAAGTAGCAGCTACCGTACAAAAGATAAGCTAGTTGATAAGGATTTATTACAAAGTAAATGAAATACTTTCAAAGAAATACTTGGTAATTTTTCCTTCTTGTATAGCCCAACAAAATTCCTGCCAAAACTTAGTGTGAATTTGCAAGCAACATATTTTTTTCTCCAATGAGATATTTGAAATTAAAAGAATTTGCTATTTTTTTGCTCTCCCAGTAGTATGATGGTAGTAGTCATTTAGTAGACAGTGAATGAGTTAGGTGTGTCAAGTACAATAAAATAGTAGATCAGATACTAATTATCAGCAAAAAGATTCATTGCCACTAATAAGAAGACACGATCTTGTCGATCTTGGGTCAAAACCTGTGCATTTTTCTCTTTCTAATTTGAAGCTCTGGAAAATCTTAGCTTTCGCTTTTTGCTTGCCTTGGCTCTAAATTTTTGGGATCTAAATATTCCACCAAAATAAAATTTAGGGCATGGAAGTAAATTGGTGTAATTCTAAACAAATTTCATTGAATGCGAGATATTTTGAATAATTCAATTAAGAGTCAATAAAACTGACAGAAAATGTTAAAAGAGTTGAACTAGAAGCAATTCAATTTATTAGGCAATATCTCAGAATTAATAAATTTCATTGAGGGAACTTTGCTTACCTCCCTGACATTTAAATGACCATCAGAAATAGTTCTGATGTATATTTAAGCTGTACTTGACTGCTTTTTGATATCAGTATTCAATGTGGTTCTATACATTCACTCTCTACATTTTAAATCTCAGTCTATAAAAAAATACATACTTGACTGGGTTTTTGTACGGGTAGAAAGGGTTTAAGAATGATTTTTAGTTTTCATGATAGCTTTCAGGTTTAAAATTTTGTTTGGCTTGTTGGTTACTTTTCCTTCTTTCATTCCTTTTTCTTTCTGACTTGGAGGCATGTGACTTCACAAGCTTTCCCCTTGCAATCTTACTTTATATATATGCTTTTCTGCAAAATATTTTGACTTCACTGAAGCAGGGAAATGGCTGATAATAAGCCCAACCTATTTCTGTCTGGGAACTCCCAATCTCAGAATCTAAACCTACATATTTTATAAAAGGACCTCATCTGCCTGAGTTACACCAAACTGAACTATGTATCCAAATATGTACAATTGCAATACCTACTAGGATGTGTAAATTTACAAAAGTGGATAAGTGATCAGTCTTTGAAAATCCTGTTTACAATTCCTTTTCCTTTTTATTTTTTTTAAGATTTTCCTGCATAATGCTTCAGAGAGTCATAACAACTGTGATGCCAAAGACAATCTGGAGTAAAAATAGTAAGGCTTATTATAAATTGAGACCATAGTTCCACTAAAATGATAATGACTTTTACATCCTCTTAGACCATGGTGGTGAGCCAAGTGAAACCACCAAACTTCGTAATTCCAGACTAAAAATAAAAGAGGTTTTATTGTTCGTAATATCCCACACACCTTGTCTCTGTTCAGATAACGTAGTAAGGATGACACTAAAGAATGAGTTCATTTTTAGGAAGCACTGTTTTTTACTTTAATATCAAGACCTTAATATTACACTAGTAAAAATAATTATATAGTGGAAAACACTTAAATACGCATGACTAATTATTTTATTGGTATGAGTAGTATACCAATGTACTGATATCTCCATAGCAGAGCACTTTTACAAAGGTAGTGACAGAATAGCTATTAAATTGTCCGTGCGAAAGGTTGAAATAAAATATTCTTTTTCCACATTCTGTGAACTGAGGTTTAAAATAAGAACTTTTAAAAGATATTTGCAGAATATGTTTCTTGCCTACGTCGTAAGAGTTTAGGGACCTTTAAAGGTAGTGATTATATATGACAGGAAGGGTTAATGCTCAAGTACTCTTAAGTCCATGGAAAGAAAAATGTTCTATACTGCTCAGATATGGGCTTCTGTCAAGGCCTACCTCAAAGCCTTGTGAACTTCATATAGTTACTTCAATTGCCTTTTCAGGATGTAAATCAATTAAGATGAACAAAGCAAAAATGGGAGATTTTGATTTTACTTGTTTTAAAAAATGATTCGGATACTGTGGAAGAAGCAACAGAAATGTACTTTGGAAATGGAGGACAGACAAAAATTTTTATGCCATTTCATTCTCAAACTAAAATGGAATTAAATTGTAATTTAACCCTTTATTGGTCTGAAAGAGTGCTTTCTTGTTCTGTATATTGTGATTTCAAAATTCAGTCTTGTAAAGGAAACTGGAAGTCAAAGGAATCTGATATTTGCCACAATGCTTCCAGATACGGTGCAGATCTTCTGTTTTAGAAATCCTGTAGCAATTTCTGCCTTTGCTAATGGGTATTGGATTTGGGGTGGCTGTTTCAGTAATTCATCTACAGTAGAGTAAAAGATTTTTGTTATGACTAAGGCCAGATACAACAGTTTAATTCATATCTAGTATTGTGTACCTCACTCTTTTTCCAATTTGAGTGCTGCATATTTATAATAAATTCATTAGCAAGGTTAAGAACTCTAAATCTGTCATAAATAAAAAGGAAAGTTGGCTTTCGCATCAGTAACATGATGAGTGATTAATTTAAAGTTGTTAATGTTATTAATATATGTGTTATTTTAATGTTTCAATCTAAGTTTAAAAGTTAATTGAAGTTCTAGTTAAGCTGTGTTTTAAGAATGGAAAACCCCCACAAGTTGTCCAGAGACTATATTTAGCAGCCAGCTGGAGACCCGTCACCGAGCTCCATGGCAACGATGAATTTTAATGAGAAATTTTCCCGCCAAAAGCTCCCGAGGATATCACCTAGAGACTGCAGCCCTAGCAGCAAGCGAGCCACTGGTCAGAGAAACTTACATCATGCTCCACCCTGGAACCAAGGAATTGGACTTCAAAAAGACTTACCCAACCACCTCTTACCTTGGAGGTGGGATGGTGGGCAGTGATGGGAGGGACCAGAGGGCTATAAAACCCCCTGTCACTGACCAAAGACTGCTTTTTGCCTGCTCTAACTTGCATGTTGTTTGTTCTTGCTTGGTGGCTTGGGATTAGCCCAGGCAAAGCCCAGCGCTGTAGGTTTTTGCATTGGGTTTACAGCCATATTGGCTTTAAGAGTCTCTAATCGCAGCGGACCTGGAGTTGATTCATTTTAATTGAGGAATTTGGCCTTTTCTTGCTAATAAAATCAGTTTTTAAAATCCAAAGTGAGTGTGGCCTCATTCCTGACAAAATCTGTGTGATCCGATGGTTTACTTTAGCACTTTTATAGCCTTCAATATTAAAAAAAAATACTATTAATTCATGCTTTAAAGTTCTTCAAAAGCAGTTTCATATAAAAATCAGTCATAATATTGAAACCTTTATTGTAAGGAAGATCATTTGCACTTGACATGTTGAAAGCACTGGGATTGTAGGTTTTTGAGACCGACACAATATGCAGGCTGCCCTGAAAGAAATTCTGAATAATCTAAACTAGCAATACAGTAGTAATTACTCTTAAATTTTATAATTCCATAGATAATTTCATTCCCACACTTCTTTTGGTTCTGTCAGACTGAATTTTTTTTGCAGGCGTTAACAGAGGTCTGTGGGGAACAAACCTTTACAAATATTTTCAAAACAGCAGCACACTTTAGATTAGATGTTTTCTGTATACACAATACCATCCTCATAGACGTTGTGACCTCAAAAAATGGTGCTACATATTAGCACAAACATTATTAGTGAAAGTGACAAGAGAAACATCCTGTACATTTATATTCCTTTTCAATTTAATTTTCTTAAGAAGTCTGCAGAAAGGTCTGTTACATTTTGATTTTCTGGTTATCATCTTTGTTTTTGTTTTTGTTTGTTTGTTTGTTTGGTTTTTTTTGTATTGCAATCTTACAGTGATCAGCCAGGAAATTATTTGTAGCAAAGTACTAATAACAAAAATTCACATTTTACAGTGACATACGGCTACATAAAATGCTTTAGACATTGGAGCCTATGAGTGTAGGGGAAGACTTCAGGAAAAATAACCTACTAGAGCTTCAGAGTAGCAAAAGCACAGTCTGTCACTGGTTTTGGACCCCTGGAGCTACACATTGTTGACCGCCATTGTGCTTTTTGCATCAGCATGCTGGCATCTCTCAGATCCCTCATAAACCCTATATTCTACTTTTGTATGCTCTAAATCTTGATTTCTCAGACTTGCATTTCCAACATGATCTCAGATACATTCTCTCAAAAACACGTGGAAAACCTGAATAAAAACACTTTCATGCAGGTAAATACCAAGAGGACCCAGATTTTAGGCATCTTGCTGCAGCTCTTTAGTTTCTCTTGGGTAAAAGGAAACGAGATATTTTACATATTTTTTGTATGCCAACATTAATGCCATCTTCGAACTGCCTGTTTCCAAAAACGTTCTGTGAAGAACTCAGTTCAAAAGCATTTCACATTTAAAGAACTGCATTCCTTATTTCTTACCCTGATGTCTGTGTCAGGGGACTGGCAAGGCTTTCACAGTTCTTATTCTGATGGGCAAATTACACCCATAGCAACTTATTTGTACTTAGTAAATTTCAATCTCTTTATTTCCTCCTCTGTTAAAATTAATTTTGTAATAATGATTTTTTCCTTCCCTACTTTCATTTCTTTTCATGGCTTTATTAGTGTATAGCTTTAGAAGGCTTATCTGCCCTGTATTCTGACGTCTCCTTAATATATCTTTAAGCTAGTTTAATGCTTTGCCTGACTGCTATTCTCAATACACTTATTATCGATGATAGGTGTAATAGAAACAGTGTTACTTTTGAAAAATGGCTGGACATTTCATTACTGTCATTTCACTGAGAAATAGCAGTTTGTTTAATGCATATGAAAAATACTAGCAGAAATAAAAGATCAAAAGGGATAAAAAATCAAAGCAATTTTTCTTCTTTTCAGATGCCAGATTGAGAGTTCTCAGTGAACTTTAAACAATGATTTATTAGTCTTTTGAGATTAGAAAAGTTTGTGTCTTCTTAAGCATAAAGTTTTCTTATCCTGAAAATAAAAGGGCAGTAGCGTAATGTACTAATTATTCATGGCATTTATACGGTAATATGTTTCTATATAGAATTTCTTTTCATAGCTGTTACCAATTCCATGTATACTAATGAAATAGCTATAATCCAAACAGGAGAGTAAATTCAATTATAAACATAGTAAAAAATCTCATTTTTTAATGAGAAGGAATGTCTTTTATCATAGCAACAAAAAACATGTTTTATCATATCATTTTCCACTTCATTCACTATTTCATTTTTATCTGTAACCATCAGATTAGGCTCAGTTCTTGGGAAAATCTCCTGTAAAACAGCTTCCACAACACAACAAAAACTGAAAAAATTCATTGGTCTTTTTGTATACAGGCTACGGAGAGCTCAGCCACCCCAGTTCAGCCATGTAATTAACCCTGGACTGGTTCTTCCACAGTTTTGGGTTGGTTTTTTAGTTGGAGGGGTTTTTTGTGGATTTTTTCCCCCCATCTTTTCTTGGTTATCTCTTTTTCAGAGAGCTAAAGAGTAAGACAATACTTGAAACTTTTTAAATGGCAGAAAATGCTCATTAGCATTCAGCTGAAAGACTGACTATATAATGAGCCGTACAGGTCATTGAAGACTGAAGACTGGTAGAACCAGAAGGCTTCTTTTTGTTTGTTTATCATCAAAGAAGAAATAGAAGAAAAATGAAGAATGAGAATATGGGCAGGAAAACCCCAGAACATTCCAAGCAATTAAATATCCTATGTTTAATTTTCTAAACATACCTTTTACTTCACAAAAGCTTCTATATCTGTTTTACCAATGGTACCTGTTTTCTAACAACATTTCTTTGGAAGTCTTATTCTATTAAGGCCTTTGCTGCTGGCTATTTCTGCTTGTAAAGAACGGAGACATTAATTAGTGAATTTGTACTAGGTCATTTTTTGATATTATTGTTGTGAAATAGGAGACAGTCACCAATTTTTATGAATTTTGAGTTATTCATCTCTGGCTCATATATCAAGAACATCCTGAAATGACAATAAGATAAGAGATTTAAACAAACTCTTGAAAAGCAGAATGAGATCTCTGCCTCTGCAAACTGAACATCAGTAATTATTGGAGAAACCATAGGGCCAGAACCTTAGCAGCTGTAAATCAGTAAAACTTCACTAAGCCAAACAGAACTACCTTAATTTACAGAAGCTGACTACAGCAATATAATTTTAGAAGGATTTATTTGCAAGACACACTCTGCTTAGCAGCAGGTGCAAAGTATTTTCCACAGTTTATGCTATTTGTGAGGAATGAGACAGACTGACTAGGAGAAAAGGATTTAGTCCAGTTCGTGTGAAAAATACGGTGATTAATTTAAAATGCACTTAAAAAATCTCTTTCAAGAGAACTTGAAAAGAACAATGACTTTTCAATTGCCATTTGTGTGAGGGGCAGCTCATTATGCATTAGAAACAGAACTTCAATTTATATAAATGTTTCAGTGGTTCTACTTGTATAATGCTCAATCAGGTACTTTCATGCTTGTGCTCAATATTGCGTTACACTCTAAATTCTGCAACAGATACAGGAAAGTTATGTACTAACTCAAGCATAACACCAAGGTAAGGATTTTGGAGTCTTTGCATAAGCAGACAGTGTTCCATGATATTTTGCTTGAATTTTCAGACAATTCAGACATAGAACCACAAAATAGCTGTGTCATGTTGCCTGTCTATTGGCAACCTCTAACATAACTAGAACAAAGATGCCGTGTTGAACTCACAGCCTCATGTAAAAACAAAAAAATACTATTAAATAATATATGCTCATCATTAAGGAGCAATATTGTTTCATTCAGTAGTATATAATTTTGTGTGATACCGAATAGCACATTTTAAACCAGATAATGATCCAAAAGCCCTTTGAAACTACAGTATTATAGTCTTTAACTACCATCTTGGTTTAGTAAATTATTTCTCTGTATATGGTATCATTATATCAAATGGGTGATCACTTTTCCGAAGGTTCCCTTATGTAAAACAATCTGTGGGAAAAGAATTTATAGAACTGAAACTTGAGTGGGTACTATAATAAAATATTACTTCCCCAGCTGATGACACACATTAAAAAAACCCCACATTTTCTTCTTATTCTAATCTGTCCCTGACAATTCTAGAAAAATGACTGGAACTTCTTTAGGGTTTAGTACAAATCCACTTTAAAAGCTTAAGACCCCTTAGGCTCCCTTTAGTCACCTAAAACAGTGGATGTTCTTTTTCTTCTTTAGGAAGAACTTAAGCTTCTCTTTTCTCTTATGTAGCTTTTATCTTGGTACTGCAGATCTCGTCATTTTACATGGCTTTGAAAGTTTAAGTGAAGGTGTTGGCAACTGCAAAGCTCTGCTATGATTACCTGAAGGTGTCAAAATTGAATTCTTTAGTCCTTTTATCAGGTACATGAAATTTAGGGAAGGATATACATTAAGTGTAGCATAGTATCTCTCTGAGAATATTTTTCAAGCTTTCTTAATCATTATACAGAATCTCCGGTCTGCAGCTTTGTGTTTCTTCTCCTTCACAGTATTGGAGGACCTGGAGTTAGGTTCCTGGAATTATTACAAAAAATAAAATGTAATACACTTTTCTTGTAGACTTGAGTTAAAAAGAATGTTGAGTTTTTTTCTAGTTTTCGATTAGGTACTTACCCATAAGGAACAGTATTAGATATTTTGTACTTATGAGCCTTTCAAATGGCTTTGATAAGATTTCATAGATTCTATGTCCCATATAGCCTATGGAAACCAATATTCCATTGTAATAATATTGTTTCACTTCTGAGTTTGTCAAAATTGGATTCTGTTGTTTAAGAACTGAAAGCTATCTCTCAGAATACAATTTTAAATGACTTCTACTGCAGTGGCTTTAGATGTATAGCAGTGGAACCTCTTCTATTAAATATTTCATTTTGTTCTTTTGTTTACTTTCTTTCTTGTGAAAAGTGTTGTGTTCTTACAAGCAATTTGCCATGTCTCATTTCTTTCCTGTAAGTGACTTCTTTTTTAACCAGCATTGTTGGCATAAAATGGCCACAGATAAATCAGTATGAAAAATCTTTTCTTACAGTAAATTCAGAGAACCATCCACTTTAGCTTGCATGCAAGACTTAGAAAAAAAATCACACTTTTAAAACATTTCCCAGTTTTTAAAGGTCCACTTTACTGGGAATGATATTTTGTGTGTCAGATTTGAAATATATAAAAAATTCAAGCATTTAATTTTTTCCTCAAAATGAATTAATTCTTCTGGCACAAAAAAACCCAAACCCTAATATCCATAGTTATTTTATTTATACCACAGTCTTTCTGCATCTTTTTTTCAAATGGCATCACAAAAGAGAAAGTCCTGATGAACAAGCTGATGATGAAAAGTGGATAAAAGAATCCATATAAAGATATGAACCATGTCTGAAAATACTCAACCTGCAGCTCTGTTCATTTTCACCACTCTTATTCACTGAGACGTAAGTGTCCCAAGTCTGGTAAGAGATGCTGGAAAAATTATATCTACTGTCTGAGCTCACACCATTTGGGTTTCAGTACATACATCAGAAAACAGATCTACCAAGGATTATCCATAACCCTTTTGGAAAACCATGTGTTTATAAGTGTGTCACAAACAGTGCCTCTCAATGTGAATTATTGCACTTTTGTCTTTCCCAAGGTGATCATGATATAGGTATAACAAAAGAATGACTCCAGCTGAAGGTAGAAACTTTGAAAGAGTTTCAAAGTGAAGGATGGGGTGATAGGGAACAAAATGTGGTTTATCTAAGAACAGAATAAGTCCTTTGAAACTCAAATCTTATTTATAAGTGAGTGATTACAATTAATTAATGATGATGTAGAATAATATTGCTTTGATCAGCCTTAAATTTAATGAGATTCATAAATGAAAAATATGATTTACACAATATATTATTACCATCTTCATAGTTTTATTCAATACATGTTGAAATATTCAGAAACTATATGCCAACTCATAGCACAGCAAACCTTCTGTAACTTCTGCTTTTATTCAGTGAAGAAATATGGTCAAGTTATGAATTGATTTTAGAGACTAGCAAGAATAAACCAACAAATAAGCAGAAAAAAAACCTGTGATGATTTTACTTCTGTTGTAATATTGGACTTTCTTATTTACTGAATGATTAAGAATTATGTATTTTACATTCTGCAAAAAATAAGTCTATTATTTATGGATCTATATATCTGTACCTATTTACATGGTCATGATTCAGGGATAATCTCTTTAATGATCATCACATGAAGAACATGGATTCACAGAAATCAGAGAAAAGAAAGACCAGTGAGATAATTTTATTTATTCCCTTGCTAGTGCAGCAAGCTGGAAGGCACCAGTAAATTAAATACAGAAAGTTTTCAGGCACATAAGATTTACCATTTCTCATTAATAATTGAGTTTCAAGAGTGTTCCTGCTAGAGGGCTCAGAAAACATTCCCTTTTGTTAAGGCAAGAATGTGTTCTCTGATCCAAATTTGGCTTTTTGACTAACCTCAGAAAAATAGCCTTTTATTTACTTACTTGTCTATTTCAGTGCCTTTTGATATTTTTAAGGTAGGTTGTTGTTTGTTTTTTTTCATGGAAGCATCTCAGATGGTCATCAGTCTTTCATACAAACAATGACCTAAAGGACCAAGAAAAGGCTGCCTGAAAACCAACATTGTTTACAGACCATCTGTCTTCCCCTCTCGTATTTTGTTTGGTTTCCTATGAGTATATGTATGTTCTGAACACTTAGCCATTAATCAGACACTGTATCACCATAATACCATAATAACTTAGAATACATTCCTTTTTTTACTTTATTTTCAGTAATTTTTTATGATATACATGGAGTCTGTTCTTATGTCTATACAGAACAGTGGCTATTTTTTCTTAAATATTTCTGTTTCAACAATACAATGCAAGTTAAGATACTTATCCAAAAATTTGCTTTGGCTTTGAGTTCAGCAAAGAAAAAGTGTTCAAAAGTGCTGATGTGTAGACATATTTTGGACACATTAGAGTTACCATACATGCATAGAGCGTCTGTGTGCAACACATGCTCTCTTAGACATGATAGGTCATGAAAGAATAAGAGAAGTGTTTTTTTGTTTGGGATCCCTTGAAATTCTGACCAAATCAGCCAAGGGACTACTTCCTGCACAGACAAATGAAAAAAGGAGACGGATATACTGGAAACTCTCCTCGAGACGTTATTGGAAGATACATGAGAAGAATGAATGCTTTGTTTCCTTGAAGTCACACGTGTGACTGTCTGTCATTGATTGCCTATCTGTTGTAAAGTAGTTGTAAGGAAAGATGAGAATGAAGTCACCCTAAGGGGGAAAAAAACCCATAATCGTTCAGTTATCAGGACAGATGTAAGTGTAAAGAAAACAGTAAGATCACAGTCATGGTCCTTAATACCTTTTACTGGATCTCAGTAATAACAGATGTTGAAAGTTCTTACCAATAAAAATAAAAATTCAAAATTGTATGCAAATGTTAAGAAAGCTATAGTATAGCTGTGAAGAATGTCGCCTTCTACATTTACTAATTTATCATAAAGTATATTTAGTACTTAATAATGGACATGTTCAGACAATTTGAAGGAATTTGGGGAGTAAGAGTTAAACTATGAAAGGCAAAGGCTAGGATCCACTCTTCTGTAAAGTAGAAGCTCTGAAAGGCAGCGTTTTGGTCTTCCTCTACTCTTTTCCTCACTGTTATTCCCTGAACGAGTTATATAATAATAAATTGCTGTGATCTGAGATGATATCTCTCTACGTAAGTGAGAGGTCTATAACTGCAAGGCAGAAATATATTGTGAAAGATAGCTACAGTCCCTTTAGAATAATATTTTTTAAAAAATTACTGTAAAGACCCTTTACCCAAGACAGCTGTTCAGAAAAAAGATGATCATCAATTTCCTCACACATGAATGCATAAAATAGAACAATCAGTAATTGAAACTAATCAGAAGATTTCTATTAAGGAAAAAATTCTAATTAAAAAGGGACATATTTTTAGTTGCAAAAAGAAATACGTATTAGCGTATGGTAAGTCTACTCACAAGGTATGGTAAGTCTACTCACAAGGTGCTTTTCAATTCAAAGTATTGTATTTTGTAAGCCCACTAAAATCTTAAAGTTTTAGCAAACAGTGGTTTAAATACACTTCAGAATTCTTTAAAATATACCTACTTCATATTTCCTTTTGTTGGTGTCATCTTCCACCTTGTGATGCCTGTGATGAAACACAAAAACCCCTCAAGTTATGTTCAATATAGTGAAGTCATCTGATGCTATAGGTGGTTAAAATAGTATTGAGAAAAATTTGTGAACATAGGATTTATATTAATTGCAGAATTAACAAAACCTGGTAATTTCAGCAAGAAAATTGAAGGAGACAATGAGAGGACAAAAGGTCAATGACATAATAAATTCAGAGGTTTGAATAACATTTTTGAAGAATTGTTCATATTTTTAAAGTATTGTGGGGTGGCTTCAAATTACACCTATTAAAAAACAGTAAGCCAGACCTGTTGCCTTAGGAAACAGACTGAACAAAAAAGAAAAAAAAAAAATTAGGCAGCAGTCAATTTAAAGATGCTCTGAGAAATTCCAATTGAAAGAATTAAAACAATTAGAGGTATGATGCAAGGCATTAAGCAAAGTGAAATGAAGATTTTTATTAAGACCAATTTATAAAAGGTACTAGAACAATAAAGGAAGAAAAGCCTTGTTTTTCCTGTTTATGGAAAGGAGCGATGAAAACTATATAAGCAATATTTTCTTTCAGCTCTTCTTTCAGCTCTTCCTTCACATACCAAATATCACATTTACTCATATTCACCTCTGCACCAAAAATAGCTAAAAAACATTGGGTCATTGCAGCACAAAAGATTAAGAAATTTTTCAATTCAACACTTGAATCTTACAGTAAATAACTGTAAATATATAAACTCAGGTGAAGTGAATTCTAAATCATTGTTAAAGAATTAAATATAACCCTTCTCAGTGATTACTTCAATGTCTGGGAGCCTTGCACTGTGATTTAAACAACTTGATCTTTTAGATGCTTCCAGCCTCTCCTGTAAATTTTTTAGTTTCAATACTCCTGAAGACAAAGTATTATCTATTTATCATCTCCAGGGGGAAATTAGATGGAAAAGTTGTTTCAGATAATTGATAGTAGTTGATCTACACATCTCAAGAATATTCCTTTTTTATATTCTCCTGAATACTGAACAACATTGCCATTGGGTTTAGTTATGACTTCTGTTATTGACTATTTATAAATTGTTAAACTTATCCATGATAAATAGAACAGAAATATTTAATGCATGCACGGGGTTTTTTCTCCATTCTCAAGCTTTTATACAATAAAAATATGCACAGTTTATCTCTTCCTGATTTTCACATTTCACATTTTTTAGTAATAAACTTCTTAGGGCTTCTTCTGGGGTAGGCTTAGTCTCAAAAATACAACTTCTTTGAATAGATTTTATAATGAAAAAGCTTGTAGAGAACGAAATGGAACTTTTCACTCTTCATTGTTTACATGCACTTTTATTAAAATAGGGAGTAAATCACGGTTAATAAATTTTATACCAAAATTCAAGGAAGAAAAACATCTTCCAAGATTGGGATAAGTCTATAAATGCTCTCAAAGTATTAAGAAACAGAAAAAAAGTAAAATGTATCCCCTTATTTGTTAGTCAGATAAGTAACTTTAAACTATAAGAATTTATTTTTTTACCATATGCATGAAAAAGTATTAAAAATTCTATTAGTAAAAAGAAATAGTATCACAAATTTTCCAACAGTTCTCCATAATCTCTAATAATATTTGTGACACAACATAAGGTCTTAAGTATGCTTTACATGCTATTTTCTTTGTATCAGTACTGCTCTCTTCCTGTTCAACTTTCTGGGCTGGGCTTTTTTGACTGTTAGGTCCTCAGGTTGATCATATGTTAGGGAATATACTGTTTTGTTCAGTGTAGAGTGAAAACTCTAATAGCTTGATTGGTATATATGTACAAAATAGAAGTTGTCTTGTGAAAAATATCAAGCATTTCAGCTAGACTAGGAGCCTTTTCATTTTAATGTCACAGGGCATTTAAAGATAGATAAATCTGAGACAGTCATATATTATTTTAACCAGGGAAGTATTTGGAGCCAGTTTTAAATGAATGGTCTAATGATTGGTACAACATTAGGGAAATTTCAGTAGGGAAAATAAGAGTTTGGTGTTGCCAATGCAGCATACTTTGTGTCTCTAAGAAAATGATTTCACTACCAGAAAGACTTGTTCAATATTGTACAAGCTCTCTGTGTTTCAGAATGACTTCAAACTTTAAATTAAGGTCTTATTTTATTTCTTGGCATCTCAGTTATATCTTACTAACTACAGTTAGCTGTCAGAATTCTGAAGATAACTGACACTGACATCATTTGTGTTAATAAAAGAAATATGTGTGCTACTGGTTTGTTTCAAATGAAAATGCAATCATTAGCAATTGGCAAAGAAGAGAAAATCTGGCCCTGATTGTCTTGTCTTCTGTTAGTCCTCTGGTAACCCAGTTTGTGTTCCTGGTGACTCCACCATGCATTGCCCTTGTCTAATGAGAAAAGTCTGAATGGAGGTAAAATGGAAGAAATTATGATCCAAAGCTCATTTTTTTTTGATGCATCAGCAAAAAAAAAATCTATTTTATTACAAAATAATTCTGTCCATCAGTTAGAAGTAAAACAAAAGAACAGTTCAGTAGTTAGCAGCCTTGCTATCAGTTTCTTTTTGGAACATTTTCTCTTAAATGCCTGTCCTAGCCTGCACTTACCTTGTGCAGCTGCACTTTATGACTTTTGCTGCTCATATTTTCCTTTTGCATAGCTAAGTAGACATGGAGTAAGCAAGTGCAATGGGGAAGAACAAGCTCACTTCTGCATACCTGCGCTAACTTCCTGGATAGCAATTACTGTTTGCAAGCAGTCTCAGACAGGCTATTCACAAGTGACTGAAGGAGGGTAAAAGGTGTTCAGCCTAGTGAGGAACAGTGTCTACTCCAGTCACTGTTTTAAGTACAGAATAGCATCACTTGAGGTGACTGAAAATGTCACTGTTTCTCAGTATTCACAACTTTGCGTTAGGTCCTTTAGATCACCTAAAAATCCCACATCTGATGAAGCATGCACAGGTTGACCTTGTCTGTAAGAATGTAACAGGTTGGCTCCATAAAGTCTATATGAAGTAAGTTGTTAAATTGGTATTGCGTCATCAAAGTCACCATTTTTTTCAGTGTAGGAATTTTTCTATTTGGCATCTGTTAAGCATTCATTATGTTGGCTTGGATCAAAAATCATTCCCTGTCATTTACCTCGGTATGATGTTCTGAAATTTTGAAATTGCTCCAGAGGAATTAAGTTTTTATGAAGCTCTTGAAATCTTTTTTGTAAGACTTAAAAGCTATGTTTATAAGGAAAGACATGGAAAATCATAAAGAATAATAAACAACAATATTTTGATGCACTAACAATGATAAATCTCTAATAGCAAAATTTTTCACTTTCAAAATAGAGGGGAATATGGTTGCAAGGCTCTTTTCAATGTGAATTAACACCTATTTCTGAAAATTTTAATCTTCGAAGCAAAAGTGTTCGCTTTCTGTCATCAGTCACCACAGTACATACGGTCTTGAGGAAGAGCAATAATGTTTTCACAATATGAAGAAGCAGTGTACTCTGTATTTCTGTTTGGCTATTTGGAATGTAAGCCTAGAGGAATACAGATGCAAACGCAGGTGACGAGAATTTGGAGCAAGGAAGGGTCATCAGACATCACATATTGAGTATTTATTTTGGACATTTTATGGTCTTCTGACATAGGTTTCCAACTGTAATTTCCTAAATTTAAGCTACTCTATCTGTGGGAATGAAATATCTGCATCCATGTTATGAATTCCTACCACCTTATACAGCTACTTTCTTTTAGACAGGTCTAAGTCCTCCTTTCTGTGGGCCAAAACTGGAAATGGATGGATCAGGCATATTTGTTAGCTTTTGGTTTCATGTGTATTTGCTGAAAGAAAATGATGAGTGTCTTCATAAAAAATGTGGAAATTTTATACTCCATTTCAGGTTTCAGGGAAATGAGTATCTACCAAAAAATTGCTCTATGACTGACCCTTTTGTCTCTAGTCCTCCACTAGTCCCTCTCTGTTTCACTCCTCTGCCTAATCGCTTCTCCATCCAGACTTGCCTTCTGATTTTTCACTCAATTTCCTCCCCTTCCCACTTCATAATTCTCACATTACCCTTGACTTCTGTCCCTCTTAAGGTGCTTTGCTGTAGCCAGACTCTTCATATTTGATGTGAAACAGGGGAGGGCTGGAGGTTTTCAACAAGATTGTTGAACGTGGTTTATGGTGCGTTCATTTCTTTCCTCTTCTCAACAGCAAGGAAGTAAATGCATCACCTGTCATACCATCAGAACTGTTAAACCTGTTTGTGGTGAAACAAAAAATACTGACAAGTATTCTAAGAGACAGCTTCTACCAAAACCATCAGCTTTACAATATTGTAATTAACTAAAAGTGGCCTTCTAATAGAAAGCCTCAAGCAGCCTTAACTGTAGGTGACACTACTGGCTGTGTCTGAAAAAAAAAAAGGCATGGGAAAGCTTCCAAAGGGCCTCATCCTACAAACCTTGCATGTAGAGCTCAAATTCTATAGAGCATTCTCAAGAGTAAGGATATACAGCTACATTTTTTTTTAAGTGTGTATTTTAATAATATCAAATTTTGTATTGGATGTATATTTTCAGCAAGTACCAACATTACTATTTTGTAGTGCTAAAATATTTCTCATATAATTCACCTCTCTGCTGTGCTGGCATCTGCTTCTGCTTTGTATAGCTATGTATTGACATAAAAAAATAATGTCTGGTATGTAAAAAGTAGCTTACTGCCAGATTTTTAGTGAAGAAGTGAGCAGACTTATTTTTTTCAAGCTTTACTAGATGGAGAAAAGATCAGGCCAATCCAAGTCATACAACACTAAGATCTGTTCCAGATCAGTAAAGCCTTTTTTATTCAATTTAGTCCCATGTTAGAAATATTCATCACATTTTATATTGTGCATTTCTAATTTCAAAGCCCATGCCATATAATTATTCTGTGTAATCAAACCTAACTGCTGGTTTTCTACACCAAGCTAGTGAATGAATATTCTGTCAGTAAAGCCAGTATTTAACTATTTATTTGAGAAATGTGCAGACCCATAATTTTAAAAATTCGATAAATCTGTAATTAAAATGTGTAATTGTATGTATATGTCATTAGTACTTATGAGCAAGAGCAAAAGAAATAATACACGTCAAGCAACAAAAGGGAACCCTGAAAGAGAATGGCGTGTTCTGATGTTACTGTTTAATTTTGACAAGAATGCCAAATCTAGTCTACTTTCAGTCTGATTATAAATAAGATTATGAGTCCATGCTCACAGAATCTGCACTTTGCAGGTAGCAACCTTCTATTTCATCTGATATTTTATTTTATTTTCCAAAATCAAGCAATACCCAGAAAATCCTAAGCATTATTTGAGCTCCTGCAGCGTGATTTTGATGGGATTTCATATCTTCACTTTTTTGTTTTTAGCTACCATGACAGAAAATTATTTTTAACTCCATCTATACTCCATTTAGAAACTGCTATATAATAATTTTTTCTGTTTAAAGATGTAGAAAATCAGTTCTGAAATACATATAGTAAACATTTCTTAAGTATGCAATTTTTAAAATTCAGAAAATAATGCCATCAAGTATTACAGTATTCCCAAAAGACAGAAATAAATTCTTGAGCTAAACAAAGTGATCATAATCTTTTATTTCAAATGTCAGGATAAGGAGAATCTGTTTTTCTTCATAATTTATTTTTTAAAATAATAACAATTAAACATTAAATATATCTTGTCTGATTTTCTAAATGGCTTCAGAATTATTAGCATACATACAGATTTGGAGACATTGCAAGGAGATGTAAAAAAAAGCTGCGAGATGATTTGGAAAGTTTTAACAAATTCAGTGGACATAGTCATTTGCCAAAGAACATCTGTTGGTGTTTTTAGAATCCATATGTGAAAAAAAGAAGCAAGGAAAACAATTGGAAACAAACTGTTAAAACCCCAAACAAAACCTGCTTTCTGTTATGTTAATGTTTCATAGTTGAGCTTGGAACTTGACATATTCTTTTTCTACAACAGACATTTTCTACAGAAAATATTTTTATTTTTTCCTAGTTAAAATTCACATGGTAACAACATTGCTAATTAACAGTAAGACATATCTTCTCTTTCAATATATAAACATGGTTTTAATCTTTTTTTTTCTAAGCGAACTTCATTGAAGAAAATTGGTGGTGTCCCATCTTTCAACAAGAAAAAAAACAGTTTGTATTAATCATTAAAGTAACCAGTATTTTGCTTTGGTCAGAGATCTAAATTCCTCTAGATTTCTTCCAACAGTTCCAAAAATTAGAATTCTATTGGAAACCTTGATACAACCTAAGCATACGAATATGCGGTAGCTACTTTCTCTCAATATTTTGAATACAGGGATATTGCAGAGCCACTTCTATCCTGCAGGTAACCTGCCCCTTGCTACAATACAGCGGGATACTTATGCTTGGTTTCCCAAAGTGGCAGGGAATAAAGAGGTTTCAGTGAATGGGCCTGAGGGACAAAATGTCTCTTGGGACACAAGGCATGAGGTGTTGCAATGTTTCAGGATGTGGGCATTTCTGTGGGATTCTTCACCCTTCACAGAGGCTTTTGACTTGCACCAGTGTGAGATGAGTATGTAATAGGTACAGAATCAACATTTCAAAGGAATATTTGTTCCATATTTTTTCCCCATGGAGAATATGAATTACAGTACCGAATTAAATAAAAAGTATGTTTATATACATTATGAACTTGAATCTGTGCTTTGTAATGCTGGTTTATGTTATATAATTGCAGTCTTTCCACAAAACAGGAACTAAACAGCCAAGTGCTGAAGTACCTTGCTAGACCAGAACAGATGTATTCATGTTCAGCAGTGTCTTCTCTTTCACAGATACAGCAGTATTTAATATTTAGTCTTTTTAGGAGGCAATGTGAGCTACTATCAAGCAATCAATTATTTATCAGTGGAATAAGCCTTAAAGGACTGTCCTTTCTGCAAACAATGCAAGCACATTACTCTATCTAGGTGCCTTAAAACATCCTAATTTTTCTAATTTGTTTTATTAGTACATAGCATGAACATCATGCTGGAAGATACCACATGGGCTGGCTCAGGAAAAAGGTAGAACAGGCAAGGTCTGTTACAGCAACCTACTCTATAAATCTGATAGTGGACCATTGGGGAAGTTTTTAATTGTTGTTGTAAAGAACACCTAGAAATTAATTCACAAGTAGGTTTTAGTTCAAATTTATAATCTGTTTATATTAATATTATAACATGAATTTGATGATATCTGTAGCATAAAGGAAAAGTTTGTGGAAAAATTATGCTGAGAGGAGAGATTTGTCTAGGCAATGTATAATAAAAATTTATTTGAACCAATGAGCCTAGAGTCTGTCTGAATAGTCAGTCACTTTTTACATCTATGGGATTACTTTTTCACAGAATCAATCTTTTGTCTTACCAAATAGGAATCACCAGAAACCCCCCAAACTTTCTCTTCCATGCACATCTCTCTTCTTGCCTTTCACACATGACAACTAGAGCTCCTCTGAGGTGTGCTGAGCTTCCATGGTGTCAGGAAGAGCTTGAGGTATACTCACGTAGGCATATTTTGTAGGAAAGACAAGAGTCATAGGCTCACTCTTTTGCTAAAACTTAGATCAATTTGTCTGGCTTTGCAGTAAGAAACTCCTCATGTTTGTCCACATGAGTATTGCTGTTATAAAATGTTTTCATTTCTTCCTCAAAAAAAACAGTACAAATGGGGGAAAATTAATCTGCTTTGTGTTCTTTTTGATTCAGGAGTGTCAAACTTCCCAGACAATATCTGCTGCCTTTTGTGTGCATAAGAGTGTGTATATATCTGTATACCCTTTTCCTTTTTCTAGAAAGGACATCACAGAGCAGTGATGGATTATGAATCTGATAACGTTTTCACATGAGCTGTTTTACCTCAGTAAACCAGAATAGTAAATTGTAGTATGTATAATAATGTGCAAGTGTATTCTCTGGCAAACTGCTACACTTGGGACCATCTTGTTGAGCAATTTTATTCAGATGCCATTGCATGGGAGCAGAAATGAAATTAGGAAAGTACAATCATGAAGTTCAGGTGAAAACTGAAATTTATGCATCTGACTATTTGTTAAGACTTGAATTTCAAGTGAATTCCAAAAAGTAAATTCTTAAATTTTTATTTAATTTTAACACTGTCAATAAAGTATGAGAACTCTACAGCTTAAAACCTATACAACTAAAATTTATAATCAACATTTTGTATAATTCCTGTCTTCCTAATCTGAATTGCTGGGATAGTCATGCTCAGTATTAAACCTTTAACAGATTTTCAAAAGGGAACAACAAAGGACTTTGTACCATCACACAAAAAAGGTTTGTATTTAAGTTAGATACCTAGAACTGGTACATGCGACAGATAAGCTCTGACCACATACTAGGGAGGTCCACAGTCCCAGATAGGATCATAGCAGGAAGTTAGTGATTAATGATCTAGGGTAATTTAGAGCCAGGTTTGTTACAAACTCAATAAATCTTAAAGCTAGGGGCATCTTATCTAAGACTGATAAAATGGAGAAGGTACATTGGCAGGCCAATGGCAGGAAGCTTTAAGAACACATCATGAATGAGGAAAACTATTTGGCAATACTTAGATCATAATTCTGTAATAATCAAAATAGCTTTGGAGAGCAGGAAATGCATGTGGTCTGAGGGAACAACAACAGAAGATGATGTTACACATATTGAAATATTAGTGTCGATATTCAACATTTTCTTAGAAATTTAATTAATTTGTCACGTGTAAGAGAACTGGATTTAAAAAAAAAAAAGGCTAAACCCAACATAAAGCCTAAATCAGTAGCCAATGCAGATCCCCTTGACTTTAAGCAGTAATTATTCCCTTTGGTACTATGAAAATTCTTTTTATAAGTCATTTCTGGAAATTCACCGGGTGAGTTGAAGTCAAATTTAGAGTTGGAACATTGAATATCTTGGCTGTAGGACCTCTCAGACCACTAAGATACTTATTTTTCTCAGAGCTCACAGCATTAGCTTCTTTAAAGAAAACATACCATAACTGAGCAAACCAAACTGTTTAAATCAATTCTGATAACAGCCAGATTTTGTTTTTCAAAATAATTACTGCATTTCAAAAACATTCTCCAAATAATTCTTTTCTATTTAACTCAAATAATGATAATGTTTGCAATATGACATAGAGAGATAGAGGATTTTAGACTATTACACAGTGGATTTTTTTTTTGCACCAAAAGACTTTCAAAATAAGGAAAATTATACTTGAATACACTGTGCACCTTCCACTTGTGTCATTTGCACTTTAGTAGGAGTGCTTTCTGGCCCATCAGCCCCTGCTTGGTTAAAGTAAATACCTGGCTAAATTAAATCCTAAGAAGCACACTGGCTGTTGAATTTTATCTGTATCATATATGGTATGTTAGTCAAGCAAGAGTTTTTTCTGCAATACAATCAAATATTCCCCATATTACCCAGAAATCCTACAGTAATGGATTAGATGTTGTCCACCTATCTCTACCGAATCAAGATTTTCTTACAGTTCTGGAAGTCAAGTGGGAGAATGCAACTGAAAAATGATGGAAAAATAACCATCAGCTATTGTCACTTAAATAACATGAAGCCGTTCTCATATAAAGTGAAGAAGCACAGGTTAGAGTTTGTTCTACGCAGAAAGAATCTCTTTTACCTTCTTATCCTTTCATGTTCTTTGTAGAAAAGCTTCTATCTGGTTTCAGTTTGCTCTGTTAATACATCAATTAATAACCTAGGTAATACAGCTTTTCTTACATAGATTCAAACTGCATAGGGTCTTACAAGGTATACTTGAAGCTAGCACAGATTTTAGAGAAAGAATAGCCTTCCACAGTGCACTAGACTGCAAATAAATAGTGCCAGCATTGGAAATGAAAGCACCTGCAGACTCGCTTTATTGCATTTGTACTTCATCATCCATCCTTCAGTTCCATAAACTGCTGCTTTGTGCATGTCTGAGTCTTAAAATCTGATGGAAACCTTCCTGCATCTAAGAGCAGGATGCAAGCATTGTGTCAATTCTAGAAATGTTTACAGTTGGAGTACCATTCTGTCCTCATTTTACTGATTTATACTAAATGTTAATCTTTTCCTGCTGCAAGGAAAGGGTATAAAGAAAGCACTTGCTTCCCTGTTAGGTGATAGTCCTGGCTAATGGAGCAGCATATTTGACTATTTTATAAATAATTTATGAAACTCATTGAAGTTTATTTGTGGGAAATATTCACTTTTCTGAGTATGCACACTAAAACTCACTCATTGTAACTGAGATGTAGTCATATTCTCCTGCCTTAAGACAGTAAAGCTTTTTCCTTTTTTCTTAAAATCTAATCAGTGCTGCTGTGGTATGAGAATGCCATGCAGCTGACCACAGATCCCTCACAGCTGCTGAAGTAGCAAACCAGTTGTAATGTGAAACTTTGCTATGTGTATCAGCAGAATAGAAAAAGTCTGATGCCCCATATTTAAAAACTGAGCCCTAGACACCATAAAGAAATTAAGAAAGATCTTAGAATAATGTTTTTAAAGTATCGAGGGGAAAAACACTCCTGTCAGCACTTTGAAAACAAGTTCCTAATTCCCTTCGTCTATCTTGAAAAATTTACTGTGGCTGAATCGGTTACCTGAGGACATGCCCAAACACTTAATGTTTTGTAAAGTGTTGGTTTTTAGCTTGCCAGAGTGGCAGAAGATCAATATGCAAATTCTCAGTGACAACTAGACATAGTAGACATACAAAACTACACAGAACTGTGCTTCTTGTACTGTTCAGAGATAGTTCCCTAGATAATTCATCATGAAAGGATTTTTCACTATAGACGAGCCACTGAAGTGAAAAGGAAGATTTGCCTCTTTTTATGTCTTTTTTGTTCATATATATCCTGTTCCTTTTCTTTTCTTTGTTTTGTTTTTTGTTTTGTTTTTTTTTTAAACCTTGAACAGAAAAATAAAATTTAGGGCTAAGCAGAAAACTAGAATTATAGTAAAGAATGGCTCAGAACTAAAGCATGTATCAAGTATATATCAATACAAAAATTGAAACAGTGTATAAAGTTCATAGATAAATGCAAGCACTAAATACCCTAAGAGTGTGCATATTATAGCAGGCCAAATTCTCCTATGAATGGCACCTGTAAAGAGGAAAATGTCTATAACAATAGAGTTTTTGTAATACTGGTAGACCCTGACTATAAGTCATCTGAATGAAAAAGAAGTCCTCTTCCAGTGAGTATCCAAAAAGTTGTTAAACTTATTCTGAATATTGTCTATAGAAAAGTATATGCTTTTTGTTGTTTTTAAAACAAATATGAGAGTTCGAGGACCAGCGTATATTATTGATGTTACCTATTAGCCCACAAAATGCTCCATCAAGCACTAAAGGAAGAGGAAAACAAAATAAATTGAATAATATTTTAATCATCAGTAACACTTTTCAGCCTCTTTTCTTTCTTGTAATCCAATTCCTACTGTGCTTAGCCTACAATTAATTCAATTTCCTTGCTTTTCTTGGTTCTTCTGATGAGTGTCTGTCTCTGTGGGAATAGCAGTAATGATTATCTGCTGAATAACTTCTCTTCCTCAAGTATTCATTCAGCAGTTCCTATTCTGTTTACCATATTTAAATGATAGTATTTGCTACAAAAGCAGAGAAGAGAACTAAAAAATGAAGATAGTTTTGGTATTCTTAGATAATCCTTTTATTAATGTTGCAGGAATCTTTAAGCAATAAGTAGAGATAATGCCTGAAATGGCAGGTAACTAGTTCAACTAAAAGTTAAGCCACATCTTGCTTTTTTCTTTTCTTGTGGTCTTTTTGTGTTTGTTTGTTTGTCTTCTTGTTGTTGTTTGTTTCTTTTTTGTTTATTTTTTATTGTTGCTACTTTTAAGGAAGAAATTGCTCACCTCTTATTTTTCATAAAGAAAAATTAGTAAGTAAAACCAGAATTTCTAATGTGGTAAATATACAAAGCAGACAGCTTTTAACTAAAGAACTCCAAGAAAAATATAGAATAATGCATATAGTATTGCAATTTATGAATAACTTACTTTGACAATGCTGACAGAAAAACTTGATTTTTCACCTCAGAAATAAATTTCTGTATTCTTCTTTGACTTTTCAAAAGCAAAAGTTATTATAAAGATCTCATCAGGTTAAGGAAAGAAAATTTGGCTACTGAATCTGAAAAATTCTATTAAATGTAAGGTGATTATACTAATTTTGTCAAACTGTATGATCACATTCTTTGATGGATTATTTCTGAATGTTTAGAAGAGTTCTGCCTTTGTTCTTCTGTTTGCCCATGAAATTAAAAAGAAATAATGGCATCGATTATTTTTACAGTAACAAAATACGGAGGGATCTACATTTCAATAATTCCTGTTAAAAGGACAGAGTTCACAGTATGAAAAGGAACTTTTTAAATCTGAATTCATGCATTCACCAGTTTTTTAGTTGGATTCATCAATATCTTATTTGGGGAAATGAGGTATGAAATTGTTCTCCACAGTTGTTTTGCAAGCTCCTTAAAAACGTGATAAAACTAAGTTTTAAGGAAAGAGACTACTATTTGTTTGGATTTTTAAAGAATATATGTTAACTATAAAATGATCTTTAAAGAGAATGTCTGGAAGCACTGTTCTTAAGCGTTAAAACTACTGACACTTAAATCTTCCTATACTTGATACACATTTTTATACTGTAGCTTCACTTTCTTGATCTGTATTGAAGTAGTTATTCCACAATACCTTCTCTGTGCTGAATATTCCCTAAGGAATACTAACTCATTTTTAGACACAAAGAATATTTTTATAAGGGTGAATCTATTTTATTATTCAGAGTGCTTGTATGCTATATGTAATTTGGAAAGTGATGCAGCTAATCCCCATTAACTGTGTATTTTTAAAATTACTCTTTCAGAAAACTAGAAATGACATAAATGTATATTTTCTGATGATTGAGTAAATGCACTTCTGCTTGCAAGAAATTATTTCCCTGGTGAGGAAATACATCCTTCTTTTTCTTTGTTGTCCCTACAAAGATTGCTGTGTTATAAAATGTTTGAGCCCAAATAATTTGCCGAAGTATTTGAACAAAAAATTCGTTTACGTTCTGCAGAGCTGTGTCTACTCAGATCAGTCTAAAATATAGCTGGTTTCTGGATGCCATTTTGTCTAATTCACACAGGTATTATCCATCCATATGTTTCTTAGTGGAAGAGTGCGCTCTTAAAATTAGTTTAATATAATTTTCTTAGAGTAATATAGAAAGCGGTTTACAGACAAAAATTATTTTGCTTGAAGGGAATGTGTTTGAGGTTACATCAGTCCCAGATGTTGGAACAACATGTGAAGTTGCAATGAAATTAACTTTCTGGCTATGACTCAATGCCAAGAGTGTACCCTGATGTAAAAAAACCCCTGACTTAGTACCATTTTATTCCCTTCACCTGTACCCACATTCTGTGGTAACACCAGATGCACAATTTCACATGTTCCATATATTCAGCTACAAGATCAGAACAACATATTGTGCAAATGAGTCACAGTGTAAGTAGAGGCTACGGAGAGTGGGCAAAAACCCGTAAGCAGTTCCTAGTGCCTGTAGGAAAAGAGGATGCTTGGTATCTCATCTACCAAGCCCAGTCTTAGAGGTCTAGCCTCGTAGTGAAACTTAGGAACTCCATTAATTCTGTATAGTAATGATTCATGAATTAAATAAACTGCTCTTTTACTTCAAAGTGATGAAAATTGGAAATAAAGAATTTCTCCCAGTCGTTGCTCACCAGATTCCTACAATACCACTTATCCAGTGTTAATTCACTCTTAAAAATTGTAGTGTGCTATTTTCCTTCATCATTTATCCTCATCAATGTACGTGTGATGGTTTGTGTATGGAATATCGGGCATGGTATTCAGTCCCACAGAAGCATAGGTGGAATTTTCTGAAGCTTTGCACTGTCTTGCACATGAAAAAAGAAATAAAAAAATATACTGACAATTTAATTTCTATACTACTACTCACAGAAAGGGAATTTAAGTTGATGATTTAAATATGTGTGTAACTCTTGTTCCCTACACTCATGTAACTCGTTCCCTACACTCAGCAAAAATTAATAAAGTCTGGAACATATGTACAAGATGATTGACTGAAGGAAGAGGAGAGATTGAGAAAATTTCTAACATTCAGCTTAGTGATATTAAAACTGAAGTGACAACTAAAATAATTGCTGTCAGTAAACTCAATGAGAAAGAAAGCACTAGGGAGGAACCTAAGGAGTGTTGCTGGCATGATAACTAATGAGTATAGATGGCCATAAAAAATTAAAGATACAAATAGAAATCTTAGCTGTTTTTGGAGAGTGAATATGGTGTTGGTGTCTCTACACAGTGCTGGGCGCACTTATTAAATGAATACTTACCCAGAATATTAAGCAATTTCATTCAGTCATCCAGGTAACTTTTTTAGTTTTATTATCCCATTTCCTATTCAAAATTATTTATGCACTGAAAGCTATGATTTTCTTGTGCTTTCTGTCCACAAGAAGAGTTTACATCAGTGGTCTGAAACTGGACATTAGCACTCCATTTGTATGTAAGTGAAGTGTTGGTTTTGTATTAAAGTACATATTAGAACTCTTGAATATGGAGGAGGTCATCTCTCCCAGAGTTTAGAGAATATAATCAATTTTAATACATTTGGAAACTAAGTGTGGTGTCTGACAGGATCATTGTCCTTAATGTAATTTGATAATATTACATACAGACCATTTGTGCCTTCTGATCCTATGACTTGAACTGACATTGCCTTGAACTATGGCATTTACCCATTTAGTCCGAAGGATTTACAATCCACTTTGCCAGAGAAACCTCACTGATTTATAATATCGTATACAAACCAAACCTATTATTTTTAAAAATTTTCTTGCCCTCACTTCTGTTAATTTCCAGTTAAATATTCTGAATTGCACATCCCTGTATTCCTTAAATGCCATGTCATTCTTACAGTTATGCCTTTGATAGAAAAACCATATTGTCAATTTTGAGATGATTTTACAGGTATAAAAATACATTCCTTTGCATCACCAATAAAGTGTCTAAAGTTAAATTAATCAATCCTGCAGATTTTTACACCTACTCGATTTGAAGGTAATGATGTGTTTGCTCTCAGAATTCTCTAATGAGGACACATTTTCAGTTTTGAAAATCAGGAAATAAAGTTTATAGTTTGTGAAAATCCCTAGATTTCCTTGCTTAATTCCACATTCTCCCACTCCCTTAACACTGACTAAAAAAAAAATCTGCTTTGTCTAATTTAGTTGCCTTTATATATATATATATATATATATTTAAAGATATGTCAATCTAGACATGAACAGAGGTGCCCTTTGATTTCTTTATCTCAAATGCGGCAGTGTACAGTAAAACCTTCAGAAGATGGTTTTGGTCTATCTTCCTTTGTAAACAGGGTACCCATGCAGTGCTGCTGTTATCAAACAGTAGTATCTGTTTTCAGTTGGACTTTGTGAAGTTAAAATCTTACCATCATGCTGCTTCTAGCACTGGTATCTGCTCACAGACTGGATACATGTGGCTAATAAGCCTTTTTCATGCATGCTGCAAATCTGGTATGTCTACAGTTTCTAATATTATCTTTTCAAAAATGTTCCATTTTATGGGCTCATGAGCACAGTGCAAGCATCTTAGCTTTTTAATTGCTTAGCTATTCTTCTAATTCAGCTGGGATGTAGGATACAACAGCTAATTGTGCCCCTATTTCTCTGCTTCTGGCCAAGGTTAAGTTGCTTATCAGTGCTCTGTTTTCATGTCTTTCAGTTCACAGTTTTTGCTGGGATAATAACACTCTTTTTTTGGAAGACTAAACAAGACTGCTTAATTTATTTTGAATGTTTGCACAAGAAAAAGAATAATCTTACTTTACTGTAAAAATGCAGAATTGAATCATCCTTTTATATGCTTCTCTTACTTCTGTTTATGTTTGTAGAATTCTCCCCTACTTCAGTATATTGTAAAGTTACATTGAAAAGACTTGATTTTTAAACCTTTATTCATTAGAATGCCACTGATCAATAGCACTTAATTTAAGAAAGTGGCTTGAAGTTTTTTTTAGAAATGAGGCTTCTTTAGAAAATGTCTTAAAAAAATTTCTTCTTGTTGCTAGCTGCATAATTAAATGAGAAACTAGATCTGGATTGTGTTCATAAATGAGGATTTTTCAGTTTAAATAATGTTTTTTTCTTATGTGTATTTGGGCTCCTACAAGAACAGGAAACTTTTTTTACTTTATAAGCATATCAAAACCCTGAAAAACCAGACTGTATCAACAAAGCCGAAGGAAGAGGGTCAAAAAAAAGCATCTCATGTACCTGAGTTTACCAGCCTGTTGCACTGAAATTGAATCTAGAATGGAAATTGCATGTTATGAGAATACTTCAGATTACTAAAGCTGTACCAATATTTAAGCTGTATTGAAGTGTTCCTCTTGCAGCTTCCGTGTTCTTTGGCCAATGTGGGCATGCGCAGAGAGGATGTGCATGAATATTCTGCTCCTACTGTGGATACTGTAACATCAACCCTTCAGTAACTTGCCATCGAGGCAAAAAAGTTGGTATGCAACTATCCCAAATTATGGGTTTTCTGGAAAACGAGGTTCATGAATGGTGGAGTTCTAATCCCAGCACTGAGTTTAGAGCCCTTGGCTTCTGTTCATATCAGAAGTAATCTAACTTCTGATTTCTATTGCAAGACTTGATGTTGCCTGACTAATTGGAAAATTTGGGGGGGAAAAAAGTCAAAAATATAAATACTTTTGTTTAGCTCTTGATTCAGGGTATTCTTTAATAAAGCCTTAAAGTTTTAATAAAAATTAAATTCTGTGTTGTATTTTAGAGTTTGGAAAACATTGGGTTTTTTTTCAAGAGGCATCCCTGAAATTAAACTTGACAATAGCAAGAAAAAAACATCAGCACACTTACAATCACTTATGAAAGCAGCAATGACAGGTTTCTGGCACAAAGGATATTAGAGCAAAATTGTTTCCATTTTCTCCAGAATTCCATTCATGTGTCTTTTCAAGTTGGTCTCATTGAAGAAGGATGACCTGGATGGAGGTGACTTATTGTGTAATAGACAGAAGACTGTAGAAGGGAATTGCTTTGAAAATTCCCATGTACTGCTAGGTTTTTAATTAACTGTGTCTGAGTAAAGTTTGAGTGAAACAAAACATACAAGTGATGCTCCAGTGGTGTGCATTTTCATCTTTTCAGGAAAATACAACCAGATTCTCTTGTAGAGGAAAAGCTAACTTGGTACTTGAACTGGGAAATATTATATTTTCAGAAGTTTACTTTTCTTGTAACTTTCAATAGAGAAAACTCATATTTTAGGCCATTAAAAAAATATTTCATACCTCTGACATTCTTGCAAGGTAATAAATGTTTAAATCAAAGTTCTCTGTCTGCATTCTTTTCCTAGTTTTCATGTGGATATTATTAAATATCTTGGGAAATCTGCTGCTGCCTATTCACCGCTATGTTAGCAGATATTTTCTTTTTCACACCCTCATTAAAAAATGGACATTAACATTTTAATGAAGTGGCACCCTGGCACAGACAGAATCTTTCATCAATGTTTTGTGTGTGTGCAGCTGGAGGGGAGTTGTGAGCCCAGACGATGTTTCAACAGTTACTTCTTGGTGACTTACGAATGCTTTTAATGGATAAATCTTGTACAAAGAGCATGAGGCAAGAGGTGTAAGAAGAAGAATGCAAGTTAGAAATATTAAGCATTTTGCCTGAAACTAATTGAATCCCTATATAAAGTACTTATTGGGATAAATTCCTCATGATTTTCTTCTGGTTCTGTTGGTGAGGGTGAGGTAAAAGATACAAATTTTATAGGCTTAGTATTCGGTTTTATGCTAAGTAGTTGGAAGCAGCAAGAAACATTTCACTCCAGTTAAAAGAAAAGATCAACAAGATAGTAGAAATGATGGATTTCTCTCACTCTCAGCAAATCCTTTACCCTCAGCAAGACATGCCGATGAAGAATTTTTTGATGAAGAATTTTTTGCAGGTATTTTTTGGCTGGTATTTTTTGCAGTACAAACCTATACTTCTGGCTGCAGCCTCCACTGGTGTAAGGGTTCAGCCCTCTTTTAAGGCAGTCAGGCACTGAGATCCAGAGCAGAACTTGACTTTAAACAATGTGATTTTAATATGCTAAATGACAAATTCCTTTTCCCACACAAAGTCTCTATTATTGCATTTTGGCTTGAGTCAGCACATGAGAAACAATGTCCAGGAAAAGGAGTGTATGTTGAGTCTGGAAGGATGATACAGAAAATCAATATGGGTGCTTCTTCAGGGTGGGGTTTGTACACCAAAAATATCTCACTGGGCTATCCTAGTAACTTCAGTCAGTGCAGTGTCAATCACAGAATAAAAGAATGGCTGGGGTTGGGAGGGACTTCTGGAAGTCATGTAGTCCAACCCCCCTGTTAATACAGATTCACCTAGAGAAGGTTGCACAGGGTCACATACAGGTGAGTTTCAAATATCTCCAGAGAAGGAAAACCCATGACTTCTTTGGGCCACCTGTAAATCCTTTGGGGACTGTGAAAGTTTAAAAATTTCTGACCAAATAACACCAGAACAGGAAAATATGTGTGAAATCTGGGAAAAACATTTTAGAGCTAAGTTTCAAATTTCAACATTAGTTGAGCTCCTAATGGGATTTTTATGGAGAAGTCAGTAGGCTCTCAAGATGTTTCCTAGTCTGCAGTTGACACAGCTACTGGGACAGCTCTTCACTCATTCAGTGCTCTTATACAACCTTTTGAGTACTCATACGTCTTTTTGTGTGTGTTGTCAGGAAATTTAATGATTTTCATGTTAGGGATTTGGGTTGCTGAGATAATTTGAAGCAGTTTTCCTGATATCTCTGTTAGAAAATATATAAAGAATTACCTTTGCCATACAACTTTGTCATACGAGCTTGAAAAAATAATGAAAATAGAAGATAATTTATATATTGAAGACATTTACACTTTCAGTTCTGATGTTGATTTACATAGTCAAGATGATAGTTCCTTATGTGGCCTGCACCCTGTTGTTGTATTTGACTTTTGTCAGCTTTTCTAGACTAGCTTTAACTCCTGGTAAAGATATTTCTAAGCATAAAAATGCTTTATTCTTTGTATCTGATTTTTGAGATCTATCCTCTTGTTAGTCCTCAGCAATTACAAAGATGGAAGTACTGTTTAATTCATTGCCGCTGAACGCATTTAACCAAACGTTCGTAAAAAGTAGCTGGGAATTTAAATAGGAAATGTAACACTTTATTGTGTAATTCAGCTGAATCAGAAATTTTAAGATGATTTACAGCTCCAGGGTATTTAGTTAGTCTCATCATTATCATATTTGAATGGCCCTTTAAAGTAATGGGAGTGGAAATATAGCAATTAATTGCTTCCTTGCAGCAGAATATGTATGAAAAAGTCACTGAATTTCTTTACTCATGCAAGTCCTCTTTGCAATTGTCCTTTAAATTATTTTTAATTTTCCAAATTACATTAAATTTATAGCTTTTTTTAATACAGTCAGAGACAATTAATATTCCAGCTTATTTCACATGTAGATATAACAGCAGTACACTAATTAGTCTGAATATATGCAATCCTATTGTTTCACATACTTTTTCCTGACTAAGAAATGCACTTATTCTGAATGAACCACTAGAGTCCCATATGGTTTTGTTTCTTCTGCTGTCAGAAATACCATTACTCCAATGTCAAAACAAGGAACAGTCAAAATAGGCTGTAATTTACATCTATATGCTGCAGTAGGAGTTGGATAGTGCTGAGTTATCCTAGCTTTAGCCTTCAGTCAGCACAGTATGCTTTGGGAATGAAAACTTTTGGTACTATAAAATTCAAGACCATTACAGGTTAAACATTTGTTTCAGTATGATACATGATTTCAAAGGATCCACTTGGATCCTTTCTCTTTTAATTTCTCCATGCATAAATAAGTACTTTGAAAAAAATAAAGCATAATTAAAATCTTCTACCATGAAAAGACATTTGCTTTGTTTCTACATTTAGCTGAGTCAAACATAAGTATTTTGTGATTCATTTGAAGAGAAATTGTACTTTAGATGGCCAGCTACTTGGAAAGACAGTAAGTGAAAATTTAAAATCACTTCATTAATTGCTTTCCTTGAAAAAAATATTTCCTGAATGATTACATATGCTGAATGGATTAAAAAATCATAAATAGATATAAATAGAACATTTTATTTATTTATTTTTAATTTCAAGAAAAGTTTCCAAGAAAAAGAAAGTTTTTCAATACAAGGGTATATGAGGTTAAGTTTTGGAAGCATTTAACAGAAGATTTCAGCGAAATAAAAGTGTCTGTTGGTGTCAAATGGGACCATATAAAAATTGACATAAAAATTGTGAAGGGACCAATAAATTCTCTGAATCTGTATGGAACGGGAATCTCAAAAGCAAATGGCAAAATTGTTGTTGATGTCCTATGTGGAAAAGACTTGATGAATGTTTCAGCTGGTGAATCAGCAAGTTTGCTCATAATTAAGCAAACAGAGAGGTAGGGGAGGATATAGTAGTTACGCTTGTGTTGTAAAAGGTGAGTGAAATATTTGTGGCCAAGGTAGAACATGGACTGAAACAAATCAGAGAAGATGCTTCTACAGTGAGGTTTTCCAGGCACCATTTATATGGCACCAACTGATAAGTGAGAAAAGATCAAAGTCACTATTAGGTAGGAATGGCTATCAACAGGTGATGGCTATGACGGGGGAGCTTGCTGTATGCTACATGATTTATTTTGCTGTAGGAAGAAGAAAGAAAGTAAATGAACCTTTTTACTTTTTTTTTAAAGTTGAGTAAGAGAAAAGGGAGAAAACCCCAAACCACTATATGAAAGAAAGCATGGCGTACCCCACTTAGTTTTTTTTTTGGTAAGAATCATTATGGCTACCCCACTTCCTGTCATTTGAATGAAATTAAAATGTTATTAATGAGAGCATATTTTGAATATTATGGACAAATAAAAAAGTAAATAGATTTTGAAAATTAAAATCAAAAGATTTTCAGGAAAAGGAAAAGCAATAGACTGGGTTTTCTTGTCAGTAAAATCAAGGTGTTAAGACAGATCCATTTAAAAACCAGATGACTCTTGATTAAATGACAAGTGATGATACTAGGCAAAATTTGACTAGTTCCAGATAAAGCAGACTAAGGCCTCTTTGTCACTATACTAATAAAAGTTTTTATAGCAACTGTAGATTCAAAAAATTTTTCTTATAAGATGCTTAAAGAACACACACACACACATGTACACCCACACACAAACTATGATAAAGGAAACAGAATACAGGTTAAATTAATGATTCACTGTTATTTTATAGAAATAGAAATAATGATATATGTTTCAAGGTTTTGTATAGTTTCAATTACACTATAATGATGACAACACAAGATATCAAGTGTCAATTTATATGCTCAGATTACACTATTGTTATTTATCTTGTAGTATTTTTGAAGAAATTCAGTTTGATACCAGAGCTAAAAAAACCCCAATAATTCAATCTCATCTTTCAGTACCTCATGCAAAGAACTTAGAAGGAAAAAAGTCTTCTTGCAAACTAAATTGTCAACTGCAGTATATAACTTATATTTTGATTTTTTTTGCAGACTTCAATTTTTCAAATCAAAGCCTTATTTTATGCTTTTTATAGTTTTAAAACTGATTTAAGTAACTTTATTCACATAAAGCTGTCCATTTCCTGAGACTCAAGTGAAGAATTGAACTGAAATATTTCTGCCGTGCTAATCAGAACAATTTTCCAAGAGACATTCAGGCCAAAAGAGACACTAAATTCAGTTTTCTCATGGAAAAGACTTCCATTCCTAAGTGATTAAAGGGTACACACAATCTTCCTGGTTTCAATTTTAATCAGCTACTGCTGTGATTGCAGTCAAGCCGATTTTACAGCTGTAAAACGTTTTGAAAAACACTTGTTAAACACACCTGAGAACATCAGCAGCATTATGGCTCCTTCTGCAATCTAAATAAGCCTTTTGTACGAGAAATTTGCAAACTTGCTTAGGGTGAGTTGAGTTTTACACCTGCAAAGATTCAGGACCCCGAGTTTTTGCAACGCTGTGTAGAAGAGAGAGATGCCATGTGAGAGAAGTCTGTGTTGGAAGCTAAGGGGGAAGAGATGTGTCTGTGCTTTTGTGACATAATATTTGGTAAGGTTGATGCCTTATCGGGCTACCTAGAAACAGAGACTAAACAGGAGTAAGAGAATAAAGGTAGATATTTATTTGAAAGGCCTTCAAAGGCCTGGGGAGCCAAAGGCTACATCAAAGATGGACCCCAAGATGGACCCCAAGATGGAACCCAAGATGGACGATGAGTCCGAGTTCTTCACACTTTTATAGGTTTGGTTCATCTGCATATCAGCATAAATTGGCCAATTAAAACTTTAGCTAATGATGTCATTTCTTTGATTNGCCCTAATTTACAACTTTTGGGCCTAGGACAGCCTAAGTGTCCTTGAACAACAAGCTCGGAGAGGCTTTGTTATGTCTATCTGACATAAGAGAGCAGCAACTAACAGGCTACAAGAAACTTCAGAGTTACACACTAGGCAGCACAGGATGTAAAAATGTAAAACTAGAACCTAAGGCATCAAGGTCACAAGTTCAGACTGATGTGCTTCAGTTTTATTTAAGCTTTGGTTAGATGCCTAAGCATGCTACTGGAATTGGCTGTAAACATCGTAGCCCTACACTGGATGATTTCCATGTGCAAGCATAGAGCTTTGAAGATGTGGTGTCTTAGTACAAAAGATTTCTTTGTTTCCCTTTGAAAAAGACAAAATGCTTACTTGATATAAATAACACAGTATGGCTCAGACCATAAAAGTCAGTGACAGATGTGTAATTAGTAGCAATAGAACAATAAATGTCTATGAGAAGCTGGGGAACATGCAAATGTGGCTGGTACCAATCTACATATATCACAGTAATTAACAAGAGTCTCTTGTTTGAGTAATAAATGTAAAAAAAGTGAAAATTTACAAATTTGTGAGTTTGTTTTGAAAATAATCACTTTCAAGACATCAGTTGTGTGTGTTCAGATTTATAATGCTTGTTCTACTACAGTTAAGTTTTTGTGCATAAAAATTACAGTATTTACCTAAAAAATACAGCATTTTAATCTCATTGTGCCCACATTGTCAGGAGAACCAGAGGCTGCTTTCTCTGCTGCCTTGTATGGCCACAAAACATGCCAAAAGACTATCAGATTTTTGCTTTCATAAACACTAAATCTTCAAAATTACGTATTAGTCATGACGTATCTTATTGCTGAAAATGTATCAAAGGTAGAAAATTAAAATGCACTACTGTTGAATTGGTAAAATGAATTTTTAAAAACACGAATGAAAATATACGTGAAAGATACCACATTTCTCAGGCTTCTTTTTGAATGAAATTAAACTTTTTGTTTTCCTGATAAAGTGACACTGTGAAGTAATTCAGATGGATTTCAGTCTTACCAAAATATAGACTATAAAATAACAGTAAACCTACATATTAAAATAAAAATTCCAAGTTACTGTAAATTTAATGATGACTAATGATGTCCACTTGTGACACAGGGTTCAAAAAAACCTGGAAAAAAGACAAAACTGTGATTTTCAGTATCATCCCATGAGATAAAAAAAAGTGAAGGGGAAATTTCCTGAATTAAAGCATTTAACAAATCTAATTTCCTAGAAAAATGTTTTTATACATTTCTTAGTATTGAATATGTCTTCCTCAACTGACCTATTTTGTATATGCTTAGTGTTAAAGGAATTAACTGAAGAGAGGCTAAATGTGAAGACTCCCTAGAGTTTCTCTGTGCAAAGAACCCTTGCTACCTTGAGCTGGATATTTTGTTTTAGAGTCTGTTAATGAAGAAGTTCATATGTTCCTCTCATTAACTGGTCATGGGTTTCTGTTCCTTTGTCTGAAAGTGTTTCCATGCTGATCTTTTTGAAGAACACAACCAGCGTGGCATCTGCTGGATGAGCACTTGCTTATCAATGGGCTCCATGTACAACAAATTAATTCAGTTTCAAGTTTTACTGTAATATCACAGTCCTGGATATAGATGACCTGAGTTTAGTTTAGGTAATTCCCAGGACAAACTGAAACTGCAATTACTGTCAGTGTTAGCATATTTTAAGAAACCCTGCTGCTACCAATAGGAAAAGACAGCCTACTGTAATTTAAAAATACATTTTGTTTAAATGGACAAAACCCCCTGGAAATTAGTGCTGATTTACGTAATTTTTAAACTTACTTTCTCATCATACAGTTAACATCTGCATTATATAGAAAGTTTCTAACTTCTGTAAAACAAGTTATAAGTTTCTACAGAAGTTTAAATTCTCAGGTAAACATATTTTATTCTATAAAGGACTGCTCTCATTAACTACCAGGTGTCTGAAAATGTGTCTGTCAATAGACTTGAGTAGGCCTTTTCCATCTGGCCACACACACAGTTGTACTTTTAAAGAAATGCTTTCAAGACAAAATATTTGTAAGGAATATTTGTTTTTCTTCTTCCTGCCCCTCAGCTAAAGGCTCTCAGAAGGTGCTAAAAAAATGTGAGTGCTCTGACTTCATCCTAATCAACTTCAAATACAAATGACTGAGGCTGCAGACTTTCTCAAGCAGAAAGCACAGTAAATTGCTACAAAAACCCCTTCTGGTCTTTCAGCAATGCCACTGAATAAAAGAGAATAAATTGCATGGATGTTAAATACATTTTGCAGAATACTTTGTTTATTTATACAGTACAGTAGTCTCTAGACAATTTAGAGGGTTTTGTTTGTGTAATTGACCTATTGATACACACAAAAAAAAATTACACAAACAATACATATCTCTTACTAGTTAGCTATTTCAAGGAATGATAATATTGTTTTCATTGTTTGAAATTCTGCACAAAAATAGTCTTAAAAAGAAATAAATAATAATATCTGACAAGCATTCAGGAAATCCTTCTCTCTTGTCCTTTTGTTAGCTCCCACCCTGCTTCAGTTTTTAATCAAACTCTGATTTTGACAGATTTCGGTGATCACACCAAAAGCCTAAACCACAGATACAGATCTGAAGCATTTTAATTATGGAATGTCTCAAGTCTTCATGCCAGCACTATGCCTTTGAAGTTTTCAGTTTTATCAGAAAACTAGTCTTCAAGATTACACAGATTGTTTTATAGCTGTAGTTATAATATCCTTAAAAAATGATTTTTATGTTCTTTCATCAAGAAGGTAATAAAATCAGAGAAACTTTGCCTAATTAGGCCACATGCATTTTTCTACAGCATAGTTAGTAATTTTGAAAGGTTTTACTAAAAATTTACATGTTGCATGATTCTGAAACAACTCTTGTGACAAAGAGAAAAACAAAGTTGCTGACAGCTTCGGTTTGTTGTCTCCTGGCTGTGGGCTAACTCCAAGCTGGCTCTGACATCTGCTCTTCAGTGCTTGTGCAGTTTTCTGTGCATCTCTTCTGGGGGACAGCTTGATTTATACTTTCAGCATGATAAAAATAATATTTCTGCCTCTGTAAGCCTGGAAATCCACCATCCAAGACAGTAATGACATATGAATATAAGACATTCATGCTTTTGCTGGCCCTCCTGTCCTATGAAATGGATGTATCATTTCTGAAATGACTGGTTATCTTGATTGAGATAATTATAGCATTTATGACATGTATGCACTCTCAGCCCTAATGCAAAAAGGTTAAGTAAATGAATTTATGTGATGACAGGTGCACTCTTCTTGTTAATTGATTGACTACTTCAAAGAAATTTGCAGCACTAAGTTGCTAAAATTGTTCTGTATGTTGCTATTAGAACTACTAGCCCTTAACTAATAAAAGAGCTTAGAAGAATAGTTCTCAATTATTTTTTTCCACGTGGATGTCAATTTACTAAAAACTACTGTCTCAGGGATCCCCTGTTCTCTTGTTAATAATATTTCTCAAAATGGCTTACAAAACCTGCTTATGGAGGAGAAAAAAAAAAAAAAAGGAAAGTAATTTTCTTCTTATTTCTTTTTGTTGCTGCTAAATCCTATGTAAACCCACAGACTAAGACCTGGGACAAATGAAGATTTTAATACAGCTTTGAAGGAGAATTTTGTGCCTAAAGAGGCATAAACATGCTTATCTCACTGGTCTTAGTAGTTTGAAAATGTTGGCATCAATGCTATGGGATTTTTAAAGTTTTTAATAATATTTCATAAATATTAAAGTAATACTTGATCAATGTTGGAAATGAAGTATGAAACTTTCATACTGTTGTTGAAACTTTCATTCCTGTATTTTAGTTGTCAGGCTGTAGTCATCCTGAGTGAGGTAAAAGCTGCTTTTTACTCCTTGCAACACCTGTCAGAGAAATGTCACAGCAAGGAGTTGCTTGTGGAAGCAGTATATTCATAGATCCTTGTATATGCTCTTTCTATGAAGAGTGGGAATTACTGTGGCTATGAAGGAAAGAGTGCTATTCCCAGCCCATGTCAATCTTTCCTCAGCTCCACGTATTTACTGACTGTTTTGTCTGGGGAAGGAAGTGTCTGGCATACCTCTGCCCTTTCGCCATCACTTGCACAATCAGAGAGGTCAGATTGAATTGCAGCATATCTGGCCTGTGATATAGCCCTACAAATTGTTGGGTTTGTGGGAAACACTGTGGCAGAAACACTTTTTTGTTAGAAATAAGAACTAAAACAGCATAGTTTGATTCCTGGCTCATATATAAACTTCTTCCTAGATTTGGCAATCTATTTTCTTTTGTTAGCTGGGAAGTGAGGTTGATACTTGTACCAAGTGTACTAAAGATGGTTGCCTGTACTTGTGAAATTTCTTCATCCTCTCTAACAAAACACCCAATAAAAACATATGCAAATATACATATATATACCAAAACAGATTTCTGAACAGGAAACTACACAAAGCTTGTACTTACAGTGGCTTTTTAGGTTGTGTGATTTCTTTAAATATGGCAGCTTGTGCTTTTTAAACAGATTTTAAATAACTAGACCTCTGGAAATTTTCTTTCAGAGTATGCAAGTGAGGGATTATTTAAGTAACGGAATGAAATGGCCAATGATTTCTAATGCGAGTTTTGATGCACCCTCTGGGGAAGACAGGTTGGCTCTTGGGCAAGTGATTTTACCTGCCAGTCATATAGATGTCATTCAAAAAGTGATCCCCCTCCTCAACCCCTAAGCCACTGTGGGAATCATCATTTGCTGTCTGGTCAAAGCAGAAATATAAAACTCAAGCTCCCTCTACAAAAAGCTGACTGTGTGATGGGGAAGAAATTATTAGAATGTAAGGGAGGGAGTTTGTGCTTGAAAAGACCTCAACATTTAGATTTTACGAAGAATACAAAAAAAACCCAGGAAAAACCCCTATATGAAAAAGTTATAAAAAGGCGGGTCTCAATTCTCCAATGATCAGCTGCTATTCAATGATTAAATATAACATATATATAAAATATATATTGCTATTTTATAGTTATATACTGTGCACAACTCTATAGTATGTCCATCTGACCTCAAGTTTTCTCTGGTATAAAGCAGTGAAATTAGATTCTCAGCAAAGCTGATGCATTCAACTTAAAAGGTCAGAGGACTGATCTATAATGTTAGCAGATCTGTTGCTACTTTTGCTCTTCAGAATTTGAAAAAAGGATTTGCGTCTTTGGAGTCTGAATAGATTTTCAATAGTATTTTGTATTTATATTTAAACAATCTTTTCAACAGCCTTTGGATATTTTTAAACATCTAATTTCTAAGCATGTATTCAAGATTTCTCCTGAAAGCACAGTTACTAGAAAGATTCTAATTCTCTTACCAACATGTTTTTTGGGGAAGAAAACAGGATGAGTAAATATACTTCAAGATTTAAAGCAGTTTTTAAAATTAATAAAATGCTTTTAAAATCTCTGGAGGTTTTGGAGTGATTTCTGGGGGGGTGGGATGAGGAGGGAAGGGGTCTGTTTGTTTTGGGTTTTGTTTTGTTTGGTGTCTTGTTTTGTGTTGTTGATTTGTTGTTTTTTTCCCCCACAAAATAGAGAAATCAAAACAACTTAAAGTTCATTTGCACTAAAAATATATTATTAATTAATGTACAGTCGAGCGTCACAACAATGAGATGAACAGAGGTTTATGAGACAAGCCAAGTCTGTGACTCATGAGTAACAGAGAGTTAATTTTGATGGACTAAGAGATACTTTGCCTGAAATGTCAAGGTATCTTCTGGGCGATGTGGGAGTATAGCAGTAATGCACTCCATTATACAATTTGAGATGTTTGTTTGCCTCGTGAGGTTGGTCAGCACTAATACCTGGAAATTAGTGAGGAATGAAGCCAATCTGCTGACTATGTCACCCCTTGAAATAACAGCAAACAAAGCACTGTTTTTCCTTGGCTCTTCACAGCAGTAGTGTCCAAATTGGGCCCTTATCTGGTCTAGCAGAATACAGTTTTACAGGACTAGCTCGGCACACCTTAAAACCTACTTTGACTTTGCTTTTCCTTTGCTGGACTTTGTAGAGGCTTTGAATATTTAAAATCTGATGAGGTTCACTGGGCTGTGTTATTCCAGGGAAAAAGAAGTCTCTCTGTGGGTATAGATTTGTCTGAACTCTTAAGAAAAACTATACCTACAAGGACTGGTGCTGATGCAAATGTGAGAACTGAATGTGGAAAGCAACATACCAGTCAGCTGGCTGTACCATGCACTGAACTGAGAAGCTTTCTAGCCACGGCAAGCAGGATGGCATTGCCAACTCATGCACCTTCTTTATGTGATGCATATGTATCCTTTTAGCCTACAGATAGAAACTAAAATTCAATTGCCCTCTTATATATTCACAATCAAGTTCATCTACACATAAATTTCTCACCATTTTTAAATCTTAAGTACACATGCTTCACCTTCTTTGGCATTGACCCACATAATTTTTGTATAAACAACTCAGAATAGTTTAAATTATATGAGTAAGATAAAGCTGATTGAAAGCAAAAACAAAACAATGAAACTCGAAATATAAATAGTAGAACTCATGGATTGTATAATATTAAAGTTGGGATACTGGAAATACCATTGTTCTGTAATGTCATGAAACTGAATAATAAATGCCATTTCATTACTTACCTAATACACAAACTCATACAACTGTTAAAAGTAGAGATGCACTAGTTTCATTAGCATCACAAAATTGCTATGAGTCAAGCTTCTATATTAAGCCTGAATAGCACTTTGCTTTTTCAGAATTGAAACTAGAATTATATATAGACATAAACTTAAAATATAAAATAATGAAAACTTAGATAAATTCTCCCAGGTTTTTGTCTGCCTACACTGCTGTAATGCTCTTGTTTTTTAGGAACAAATACTCTTTACCTAAATATCATAACTGTGTAATTTTATAGCAGTTCATTTGTTTTGACTTTAATCTTTCCTAAGGGCGTATTTATCTTTTCCACAGGGAAGCAAAAGCTTATTTTCACTATGTTACAAAACATGGAAAGAAACAAATTGGAGAAAAATAAATCTCCTAAGAGCATAATTTTCAGACAATGATTATAGTTCATATTTAAAGAAAACATCATATGGAAGTCTAATTTAAGGGAATGAAAGATAATTGTGAAGATGAACAACACACTAGACAGCACAAGGAACCACAAAGGTTGACAAATTCAAAAGGACTGATTTCTTCATAGCCTCCAAGGATGCAGAGCAAGACTGGTTGTCATTTGCTAACTGTCACTGTGATGGAGGACTATCTTTTAAAGTAGAAGGAGAGCTTAACAAGAAAAGATTAATACATAATTCTAATTTAACTATAGCTTCCTTTCTTACACACATGATTCATGTTCCTAATTAATGCCAATTAGAGCTGAACTCAGTACTATACAGCAATTAATTTTTTTTTGGCATTACAAAGAGTGTTATAACTGAAGTGCACATAAGGACGACTACTACTTATGAATACCACTATGCTGTAAGGTAATTTTTTAATGTCAGTGTCAGCATTTCCTTTCCTTAGTGAATCTTCAGAAGCAACACATCAGAGTCTTCCTACATTCTACTAGTTCAGCTCTTATCCAAGAGGATTATTATTTTTACAAAACCCTGAATGCTTTTTCTCATACCATGATGTTCATCTTCACATAGAGAAGCTTTTAAGGCTTCTGACTCTTCACAATCTGAGAATCTTCTGATGAAAACCTTTATCAAAATTACTCATCTATGGGTCAAAGTTAAGGTTACTCTCTGTAATTTCTGCATTAATCCACAGTTTGGATACCATAATTTAACTTGACTGAACTTTCATTTTCAGGAAAGCGCTTACAAGGAAACTAAAAAGAGGATGGAGGTTCTTTCTTCACAAGGAGTATTATGGAGAAGACAAGAGTCAACAGGTACAAGTTACAACATAAGAGGTTTTAAAAGTAAACATAAGAAAGGAATTTTTTACAGAGAAAAGAGCCATTTATTTGAAAAACCTTTCCACAGACTTGGCCAAATCCCCATCACTGGAGGTTTTAACAATGTGATTGGACACAGTGCTAGAGAGTCTTATCTGGGCTCCTTTCCCCATCAAAGATTGGACCAGATGATTTTCTAAGGTCCCTTCCAAACTAGGCTATAATCTTATTAATACTTGCAGAGCAGGTTGCTTTCATCTTGTGCTGTTGTTGAAAGTTTTCCCAACTCTTTTCTCCTTGAAGTGTTGTGTCCAGTGTACCATCACCATGCCAGTCTGGTTATGACAATGTGGTATTTGGTAGACAGAGGTGAGCAATGTCCTCAATTATTCACAAGACATTAGGCTCAAGCTTGTAAGTCTTGCTGGGCTGCTGTTACACATCCTGTCTTGATCAGCTCATATTTGACACAGCTCAGTCATGTCAGTCTGCAAAAGACCACACAGACAAATCCTCTGAGTGATTGCAACAAGCATTAGTGGAAGAGAGCTGTATTTTGTAGAGCAAATGACACAAATGGAGATTTGAGATGATAAATACCTAGATGAGAGATTTTACCACCTGGATGGCAATAAGGCAAACATCACAGATTTGAAGACTACTTGGATATGCTGACTCAGATAGAATCTTGAATTTCATACTACACTTTGGATATCATTTGTGTTGTAGTTATTGATGGAAGATGTTATCTGTAAAAGAAAAAAATGAGAAAATGTGCATCAATTAGGAGTACATCTGTTGTTTTATCCTCTGCAGAAAGCTGGCATGAGACATAATATTTATGTAAGAAGAAGAAAACCAGTGAGATACCAATGTAACTGCTAAAAATCTTTGAATGATGATTAAAAATACAGCTCAGAAGATAACCCCAAAAAATGAACAGAGGTGTTCAAAAAGAATTAAGAGCCAACAACTTCAGTGAGTGGATTTCAGGAAGAAAACCATTGCCAAAAGCAGCTGACTTAGTTAGAAGTAACGATTCTGAGTTTTGGGCTACCAGAAGTTATTACAGACTTAATCAAGAACAGCCTGGTGAAGTACAAGGGGTAAAACTATCCTGAAAATAGTCCAGATGGACTGAAAGAGAGAAAAACTATCCAGTGCTATAACAGATAGACTACTTTTTGTTTATGCATAAGTAAGAAAAGTAGTAGGAGAAAATAAAATATTAATGAGAAGAACAGAGTAGCCAGCAGCATTCTCCCACAGTTCTCCTGGAATCACAGAGTATGTTCCAATGGTGTAAACTACCATACTGCTACTGGCTTCAATCTTGTCTTCATTTTTCATGTGTTCTGGGGGATTTCTAAACCCATGAAGGTTTATGGCTGTATAGGAAGCTAACTTTATTTTTTGTGTCTAGTTTGGTCTTAGCTGAATGCTGGAAATCAAGGAGTAAACAAGAATGGTCATCAACACCATGATTAGTATTCCTATATGTGGCATAACATTTTATTACATTCTGTTTGTTTGTTTGAGTTTTTTCCTTTGTTTGGTTTTTTTTTTTTCTTTTTTTCTAGCATGATTCATGATTTACTTCAGTGAATTAAAGAAAAAAAATCCCATCAAAACAAAAACCATACAAAAATAAATCTTTCAAAGAAGTGTATTTCCATAAATCCAGGTGCACTGGATAAAGTCAATTTTCAGTACATACTGGTTGCCACAAACAAGACAATAAGACTTAACATGATTTAGATAGCACATTGAGAAAATAATTTTATAGAAGATTCAGTAGCAAATTGGGATATGGAAAGAAAAGTAGCAACCATTTTTCATATGCTGACAGTTAATGATAAAAATCAAACAGTTTGAGATGGGCAAGCCTCAGGAGTATCCAGACTTTAAATTTTGAGGGAAATGTCACAGTAATGTAAATGTTTCATGAGTATTTTCCTTTGTCCAAGAAGTGATCCCTCCTCTTTCTTTCTATATCCATTACTTCTTCCTTTCTGTATCCACCACTTCTTCCTCTACACAGAGATCTCTTTGCTATGATTTTCTATTTTAATGCTTGTTCTCAATAAAGATCTTTCAGTTGTCTCTGTCACTCCATAAATATGTTAAGAGAGTGAAAAAATAGCTTTGATGAAATGAAAAACAGTAGTCCTGCCACCATGCACTAGTGCATAGAACCTGATTTGGTCTTCCCAATAGCTTCCCTGTAGATATTGAGGGGCTGGTTTTATATTGCCCATATATATAAGGTATAGCTTACCTATGGAAGATATCAGTAAGATCCATCTTATATATGCTATACACTTTATTTAAAAAAACCACACATTTAAAAGAAATTACGATAGACTCTTGATTTAACTAAGCCTTATTTCTTATGAAAAAGATAAAGGAAATACTTTATAAGGAAAATTATTCCTAAAGATGTATATATCCTGATTCTTCATGTAAGGGGTGCTACTGCACGTATGTGAGGTCAGACTTTGGTGTCAGAGCAGTATTCTAAATTTTTGAAAGTTAAGTAAATATATGTGTGTAAATATATATATATTTATGAAATATATATATGTATACATCTAAATATATATATATATGTAGACACTTATGTTTATTAGTTTGGACCTCTTATATTGACCACAGATGAAATCACTGACTTATCACTTTGATTTCTATGTTCAACTTTCGTTAACTCAGATCCTTTAGGTGGAGAAGGAGTACAGTGCTGTACATTGGATAGTTTGCTTATAGACAAAGACTCCAGAGACTTTCCATCAGAGAACATAGAACGAAGCAAGCTAGCAAATAAAATACATTACAACAAAATGCATTTGAGGATATACAGGTAGCAGTTCAGACACGAATGATCAGTGTATCTGCACAGATGCCCATCCTCAAAGGCAAATCAGCAGGGTGCCACCTTCGGTGACACTGTTTTCAAAAACACAGCTTCAGGACAATAACATGACCTGTTTCACAGTCCATAACATGAGTCATTTATCCTTTCATGTTCATGTCATAGAGCTATATATGCCTTATGTGTGACAAATGGAAATAAATTCCTTTTCTGAAAACAATTTCACAGTCATTTCAGTATCTGTGTTAAGAAACATAGTTTCTTGCAAGAATTTGTTTGCACAGAATTTTTTCAAACGAGTCTTGCCTGAGAGCGGGAAGAGAAGACATGGATGCAAATCAGAAAGATTCTGAGGAGTAGGAAGAGATAAAAAGAGAGATACAGGCAGAAATGATATTTAAAGTACGCAAAAGACTGAAGGAGATCTCTGAACTTCTTACAGAAAAAATAATACTACAAGTAGCACACGGTAGAAAGAGCAGAGCTTCTACAGATGATTACCAAGGTAAAGAAGGCCTTCACAGATGAGTCATAAGAAAACAAAGTTGTATTCTTCTGACAATCATGCTTTAGGAGTACTTTTAATTGTTGATTCTTTTCTCCTTATTTGTCAAAACAAATCTGTTAACGCAAACCTAAGCCAGCTGTGCTCTTTATCAACATTTCTCACTTGAACGAAGGGGATTTGAAAGCCAAAAAGTCTCTACTGCCTTATGCCTGTAATAACATGTTGCTTTGCCCCCAGAATACGAAATCTGCGAAACATTTTATCTGGGCAACGTTCTTTCTAGATATAAGTGCTTTCCTCCATGTTTCACATAATTTGCTGTATTACACACTGTATCAGAAATTATGAAGACGTAATAAATGACATGCATACAAATAAAACGTTACTTAATGCAGTTAAGATGGGTTAGCTTGATCTTATCTTTATACGTGTTTCACTTCACTGAGACATGAAAACAAAAAGGAACAACATGATATGTCTCTGACCAAAAGTTGCTTGCTTGATGATCCTTCTCACCTGGCTGATAGCAAAACTAGCTCTCCTTCCGTGTCATCAAAACAGCCAGAGTCAAGGTCTTCACTTCAGGCATGAAAGATTGAAAAGGAGTTGCATAGCTTTACCTTAAAACTTCACTAAGTTCACTGCTTCCACTGGAAAATTATCTTTGGGAACGTTAAATGAGGCAAACTTATCACCAGAGCTGAGAGTTTATTGCTGATTTTTCCCCTAAAGCTACCCAAGAGATAGCAATCTGAAGCTGAATCACCTCAGTTGTTGAATAGATGGAGTGGTGCCTGGCTGGAAGCAACAGCAGCTTGATAGCGTGAGACTGTGATTTAGAGAAGTAAAGAAAAAACTAATCCCCTCCCTAACACTGACTTTTACAGTCTAACTTTTTCAGACTGAATACTGGAAGTTATATACATAAATCCAAGAAACCTTGGAGTAAGTGCCTCCCCCCACCTTCTTTTCCATTAAGATAGAAAGCTGTCTGGTGGCAGCACTTTATTGGTAAACAGCTGTTTCAGTTGGCCTGATGTACCAGCTTATTGTGGACATCTGCAGGGGCTCTTCTATGAGCTTCTTGATGTTCCAATATGCACAGTAGCAGTCCTATCCATTCCTTTGACCTGATAGAAGGAACGATTATCATTTGCGATGTAAGCTTTCTCCGAAGTGAAAGCTTTACTTTGTTGCTTTGTGAATTCAGATCCACTCTAAAATAAATATTCAGTAGCATGAATATCATGTAATGTAATATGTGCTATTTCCATTTAGAAATATTATACTTCCATGGTTACCAAGTTACTGACTGAGATAATGTTTCACAAAATCACTTATAAAACAGCCATAAGGGAAGAGTAAAGAAAAATAAAATCCCAAACTCTCAGTTACCTATCCTTACTAACTTTAGTCTGTTAGCTCTGCTCACAATGTAACATTCAATACAGATCTTCTTCTCAAAGGAGAGGTTTGGAAATAATGTGCTGAGACTTCATAGTGTGCTTCATCAACCCAATATATGGAAAGAGACATAGATTTGCTGTGGTCTTTCTTCAGTGTATGTAAGCTATTGGCAGCATGCCCAGCTAATTTGAATCTGATTACTGGCATATATTCACTGGGCTGGCAGAACCTTTTAATAAAGTAGTTCAGGTTCATTTAAGCCAAAAAGATGCTGATTTTTTTTTTCACATTTCAAGGCACATGAAAAAAAGTGTATCTGAACAAGAGTTTACCTGTGTGGGCAGCACATTGCTTACATCGAACTTGTCTTATTCACTGGTAATCTCCTTCTACCTGATAATCAAGTGTAAAAGAATTGTCTTGTATGTTATTAAGAGGTGGACTCTGAACTGATCCTGACTACCTGTTTTATTGCTGGCCCAGGGAGGACTGAATGCATTTGTCAGCACAAAAATTAGTGTTTGCTGTCTTTGCCTTTCTCTGTCTTCTGAGATCCCTCTTTTGGACTAAGAAAGACACGTCTAAAGGTTAAAAGACATAAGACAGTGGACAAATTGAACTTCAGAATTGAAAGATCATTTCAAATAAATTTTGTGTTTCCCCAGTCGTGGTCTGTTGCAAATAAATCTTGGTCTAATGGCTGCCTTTGCACTAGCCCTGGGTATAAAAGATTAATAGATTTTTGCAGACTCTGAAGCCAGAAGAGACCATTAGATCATATAGCCTGACTGTCTGTATATCTCAGGTCATTACATTTCACCAAAGTGCCCTTACATTGGATCTGATAACTTCTGTCAAACAGTCTTCCAAAAAGAAAGACAAATAAGATTGCAAGATGTTTGGACTTGCTGAAGTTTATATTAATAGTGTGTATTGACAGCTAAACAGTGGAGGTAGGTGTGGCTTTTCTTCCTTGGGAAATGCCAGTTCTGATGATATTACAGTTATTTGAGCTAAAGGGTTTATTTCAACCGTGACTCTGTGACCGGGGCTAGCTGCCCCCAGACCCCTTTGTCAGGGCCAGGCAGTCGACCCAGGATTCAGCCTGCAGTCACAAATTCAGCCCCTTCGGTCCCGCAGCCGCCGCTGCTGGGGCTTTGTGCAAGCGGGCAGCAGCACGCGCTCCTCAGGGCAGAGGAGGAGGTGGTGAAAGCCCAAAGACCCCGGAGACGAAGAACGAACGAGGAGGGGGATCCTTCCTTGGACCACAGCAGGTTTTATTAATCGGATCCGGGTGGAAGCGATAACTCCCGGAGACGGCCCGCGCTGAGGGATTTACGGAGAGGAAAACCGGGTGGAGTTTAGGGCGAGAATCAATAGGAGAGGGGGAACTGGGAGGAACCAGGGTACAATCAACCAACGGGGTGATAACAAGGGGGAGACAGTCAGCATGCACCTATGGGGTGCTGAGCGGCTTGGAGGGTTCTGGAAGAAGAGGCATGGCTAGCTTTGGGGGGGGCGCGAGGCTTAAACTTGGGAACCGCCCAGAGACCCACCCTCTGATTCTGATTTGTCAATCCAGGGGAGAGCCCTGTCTGGATTGACAAGAGGGGGTCTCTGGAGCGACCAGGAGGATGCTCTGCCAGAGCACACCCCAACACAACCGTACTTTCTTTCGAGAAGAAAATTGCATTTGCATTTTCAAAATGAAAACAAAGGTCTTTTCTCTTTTGTTGAGATGAAATAAAGTATGAACTGAAATCATGGAATCATAGAATGGTTTGGGTTGGAAGGGGCATTAAACATCACCTTGTTCCTCGTTCCAACAGAACTAGACATAATGCTCCAGGTGGGGTCTCATGAGGCCAGATGAGTAGAACCACCTCCCTCCACTTACTGGTCATGGTTTTTCTGCAGCCCAGGATACGATTGCCACGTCATGTCCAGGTTCTCATCCACCAAAGTCTTGTAGTCTTTCTCCTCAGGGCTGTTCTTAATCCGTTTCCTGCCTATACTTGTGCTAGGGATTTTCCCAACCCAGGTGCAGGACCTTGCACGTGGCCTTGTTGAACTTCATGATGCTTGCACAGGCCCACCTCTCAAGTCTATCAAGGCTGGCATCCCCTCCCTCTGGTGTGTCAACCAGACAACACATCTTGGTGTCAGCACATTTGCTGTGAGTGAACTCAATCCCACAGTTCATGCCACTGACAAAGACATTGAACAATGGCAGTCTCAATACTGACCTCCAAGGAATGTCACTGGTTACAGATTTCAACAAAAATAAGGCATGTCAAAAGAACAACTCACAATTTTGATAGAGAGAAGAAATAATTCCAATTAAAAATGATTATTCTATCTAGACTTGATTGGAAATCAAATCAGTATATTTTGGAAATATTCAGCATGAAACCTGTTTCCTATTAGGTTTTTTTAGTCAGCCAGATAATCTTTCAAAAACAGGGACCATGGTCAGGGGCAGCTGCCTCTAATTGGCCTTACTTGAGGAAGGTGTGACTGGACAAGATGACCTCCAGAAGTCCCTTCCAACCCTACCCATTCCATAATTTAGATTCTGATAGTAAACTGTGTTACTCTAATTCAGGAGTAATAAAACCCCCTCATATCAGTCAAAATACGTTGTAGAGAAAAACCTCTGCATTAATTTAATTAGGCAAACTAATAGCTCGATTCTGAATTTCCCAGGATTTATTTAAAATAAACTGTCTGTAAGCCATAAAACTCTGAGTAATCTCTTCCAAGGTATAAATATTCCTTTGATCTTTGGCGATTAATGGATACATTATTTTACTGTTTAAGTAATATTCCCATTCTTTTCTATCTTTTTCAAGTGCATGCCCCAAAGAGTTAATCCTGTCATCCCACTTAGCAAATATAGCACAGAATATTTATTGAAGACTTCTATTTGCATCACTCATCAATTTTACCAGCTCTTTCTTTCCTAGGACAATAGTCATTGCTAAAAATCTTTAACTTGTAATTGACATATAAAAAGTACTTCTTTTCCTTAGCCTTATCCCAAGCAGTTTCCTTTGATAAGTTCATCATCTCTAATCATTTCAGTGCATGACACACAATTATATCAATTGCAATGCATTTCTCCATTACTACATCCAGCTGTTTTTCTTTCCCCCAGATAGCTGTCCTGAATTCATCTCAGAGACAGGATGGAAACTGGACATTTAACTGAAGCGATGTCCTTCTTAATTGTGAAACTCTACCTTTTGTGTTGTGAGCATAATAGCATACTCTCCAAAACAAAATATAAAAATTTATCTTACCTTGTATTTAATTTCTCCTTACTGCATAGTAATAAATCAACTACAATAGGACAAATTGCACCCTTCACTTTTGCTGCATTATAGAAAATGCACATTAATTTTTATATGAATCTTCCACTACAATATTAATAGTCAGTTAAATATATTGGTACTCTCAAATGAGTAACCTATAAACTTGCACTTTCCTCATCTAAGGTGGGAAGTACTTAATTAACAAGGTATTAGAATGTAAACTGTCAGGGCTTTATTGAGAAATGGTTAGAACTCTGGAACATGAAATGTCTTAAGGTCTTTAACAGTATAAAAGACTCAGTTGCACGGAGAAGGATAATCATGTCCATATTGGAACATCAAGAAGTAACTTCTACGTCCTTGTCGTCAGTAAAATCAATTATCATAGCAATACAGTTTCCTGAAATACTATCTACTTATCTTCTGGGCTATTGTAGGCTTGAGAGCTATTGCCTGAAGAATACATAAATTAATTTGAAAACTTTTCTAGAGACATTCTCCCATTGCTTATTCTCTCATGGCTAATCAGATGTAACCCAAGTAGTTTGAACTGTCATGGCATAGGATACAATAGAGTCTATCTCATGTCCATTCATGTGGAAAAGTTCTGTATATATTTTGGTAAGAAAAAATTTAAAATATAAATTATAAATGCTTATATAAATTCATTTGTTCTCAAGTCAATGCATTACTAATTGTTTCCTTGGCTTACCCTCTACTGAATTTTTTTTTCCTTTTGATGCAGTGTGTATCAATCAGATAGCTCTCTTGGTTCCCAGTTACTGTAACAAATTTGTCTAATGTCTACTCTACTTATGCATATATTTGCATGTGAAACCCAAAGCAAAAATATAATTTAAAAAAATACAGACTCAACTTAAAAGTCTTCTGTATAATTAAATGCATATTACCAAATTTTTGAGATATTTGCTATTATGGGGCAATAGGACATTTGCTAATTATAATCAGAACACATTTTAGAAATCACAAAATACAATTCCCCTAAAAAGTTGCTTTACCACTACATGATTCAGTCATTTCTCATTCAAGTCTGAACCTTTTCTTTTTCCATCCTTCCACTATCAGGAGTTTGTTTATTCAGGAACAGAAAAAATGAAAGATGTGTATAGAGCTTTTCAAAAGTATAGTGACAGTGATAATCTACAAGCAAAGACAGTGAATGAGCACATAGTTTTGGTTGACTGGGTAACGTTCAGCTGTCAAGCTGCAGAGATGATATTTTTATCCAGAATATAAAAGTAACCGTGTGTTCCACTTCACTTCTTGGAATCGCTCACCTAGATACCCTCTGAGCAGCCTGCAACACAGTAGGCCTGGATGTGCATCTGCAAACGGATTCTCAGCCACCAGCTGATGAACTGGGATGAACCAGTCTGATGGGTGTAAAATCCCCGATGGGCTACAGTGCCCCAGAGATGCAACTGCACTGTCTGGTTTCTGCCCTGATGAAGTTTTGGTGTACAGTGTGCCAGAACATGGCATTACAATTCAAAAGGAAGTTAGAATCAAATACAAGGGAAAGACAAAAGTTTATGCAAGAGAGGCAGGTTACCGGGTCTATTTACGAACTACTACAATGTTTAAATGTAATTATAATTATGGTAAGGGTCAGGTTTAAAATAGTATTACTTTACAAGGAGTGACATGCAATTCCATGTAAATTCTTACAGCAGATTATAGCCCTCTGCATGTGAAATAATTTTGACTTGTCATTTAAAAAAAAACATTTAAAAAATCTAATTCTCCTTTGACTGTGCATAAATATTAAGAACATCCGGTGATGTCTTCCAATAAAATATGAATTTAAATTCCCCCAGGAATTAGTTATGTCTCTAATCAGTGCTAACAATCATTTTTATAAACATAAGTGGTGCTAGCTTTAATAAGTGTTTCATCATCTATGATACTAGAAGATTGACAGATGAAGGAAACTGCACATAGATAATTAATGTTTCTGAAAGGTTTAAAAGAATAAGTATGAAATTTTTGGTCTAAATAATATAAGCGGATATTTTTAGACACAAATATAAATTTAAATGCATTTATTGTTTATTGAACTGTATATTCAATGTAAAAGTTATTTTTAAAGAAATATATAGCATACCCATCAAAAAGTCTGAGATGCAGTAATTATTTCCCAGTTGACACATGTTAATTCAATAAAATAATCAGTTTTGCAAGTAACTCTAGTATTGCACAGTGCAAAATATGCACCTGAAAATCTATATGAATGACTTCTTTTTCAGACAAAATCCCCCATGATTCATCTTAGGAATAAAAGTAAAAATGCATTTTTCATACTTTATTTTGAATCATGTCTCATTGGTTTGTTAAGCTATTATGAGTTTGTTTAATCTAAATGTAAGTATAATTTAAATGTAAATATTTTGAAAAGCGTTTTCTTTTACTAATACATTGCTTATATAACATCTTTTATACAGATATAAAATGAAAAATACTGAAAAATAGGCTTTAATCTCTGCACATAACATAAGCGAATCTGTCAGCTCCATTTCATCATGCAGCTATAACAGGTATAATTACTTAATGGGGTTAATATACAGACATCTTCAAGGGCCAATGGATATTATTTACACTGGTTCATAGATTGTAGTAAGAGCTTTTTTTTTTTTGGCCAAGGAATGCAAGTCCACAAAAGCTTTCATAACAGCCTGCATTCATTGGCAATACTAGAACTAATATCATGCCTGGTATGTGCTCATTAAGTTCATCACTTTGAGTGGCACCTTGGCGTTTGTAGCCTCTGGATGTGAAGTAGATGAGGCTATAAGCCCAAGAGAGCAGTTTATACCAATATCGGTTTTCTGCATCCAAGAAGCAAGCCTCAAGCAGTTGAACAGAAGGAAACACCAGGAACAAAACTGTTGAAGAAAATTGATGTTGTCTGCATTTCAGTCTTCAGTGTGATAAAGTCAATGGAATGTTAAGAAGCTTAGTAAAGAAATAATTTGGTGATTCTCACATTAAAAAATTGACCTATAAAGATATATGGGTACATGCTGGCTTCAGTCACTTAAACACTGTAATCTGACTGTCAAATCTGATCACTACACTAAAGAGTTGAGGAATTATAGAAAACTGTGCATTAAATTATTCAAAGCGATTCATAGTTGCATACAGACCACTTCTGATCTACCACTGATGATCTCTATTTGCATGACTGTATCTAACCATTGAAGGCAAAATAATTTGAAACACTTATTTATTCATTAATCAATTTATTAACAATGGTTGCCCATTTGAATATGTACTATATATACAACCTGTGTCAACATTTATGTTTACTATTGCAAACAAAACGACAACAAAGAGTGCCCTTCTATAGTTTTAGGTTTACTATAAAATTTATTGCAAAGGCAAATAGGAAGCACCAGATAACATCTGCACTTTGCTTAAGTCTTTCTTAGTTTAATGAGCTGTAGCTAAAACAGAGTCTTCTAGGGGATTTGAATTACTTTAAAGTTACTGTGGTTCCCTGGTATTCCCTCCATCATAACACAAATGAAAAAAATTGGACTTAAATGTCATAAAAACATCAAATTTTTAAGAGGTCATACATGCCCTTTTTGATCACCAGATTCAGCAGGGTCTCAATGGTCCCTCAGTGACTGATTATGCTGAAGAAAAACATACACATGAAACATCCATGCCTATGACGTAGCAGAATACCCACATCTCTGTGCCACCAGGTGCTCACTCGCTGTTTTCTTTTAATTTCTTATGGTTGAAACTACTTTTATGTAAGATACTAAGAACCTTAGGCTATTGTGATAGCATAGAAATACCCCAGCCTGAAGCAGATCAGCAGACTATGTACTAAATAGCAACCTGGTTTTTTTCTTTTTCTCATCAACAGTCATTTATTTATTTGTTTACAGGAATAAAAACAAAAAAAAACCCTAATTATGTCTACCCTCATCTTTTTCATGTAACTAACCTTGCAGAATTTTAGAGTATTGTGTGTTGTTAGGATACATGCTCACGTACTAATTAGTAAATGTCCTGGAAAGCACTGTTTCTAATAACAAACAAATGAAGAGTAAATCTTATTATTTAGAATTCGATCTTCAATATGTACATGTTTCCAAAGTTTTTTGCATCAGTTTGAGTTTTTATATATGTACAGCAGAAAAGAAAGAGAGGAAAGAAAGAAGAAATACCATTCCTCTCAGTCAGAATGGATTGTGGACACACACATTGATAAACATGAAAATGTCTGTGCTGGAGTTGTAAGATCTGCCATATAGCTATTTTCTTGAAATGCATCAATAAACGGGACATTGACCCATTTTATCTGTCCAAAGGGCCACCTTAAGAGTTTTTTTTAATTCTGCTTATCTTTTCCCATCCTCTTCTTTATTGCATTGACACATTGTACTGAGTTGCAGCATTTTCCTTGGTAGCCAGTACAAAACCATGGTCTTCAGAAGTGTTCCTTTTTCTGATATTTCTCCATTTACATTAACATTTCTAGAAAGATCAGGAAATAGAGAGCTGTCAGGGAAAAAAAAAAAGTTTAAAAGACTCCAATGGAAAATAACCACTAAAACAACAAAAAAACTTTGTGAAAACTATTAACAACCTCTTCCTCTTTTCTTTTGTGCTCAAATTCTTCCCTTAATGTTGTTCACTTACAAAATTATTCATTATTACTTTTTGCTCAAAGGGCCTTATGCTTTAAGGCACTTTCTCTCTGAAACCTATCCATTTGGTTTAGTTTATCCTGTTATAATTGCAAGAGTGTGACTCAGAAAAGTATTAAATGAAAACCAGAATTACATTTTTTATTTAAATAACTTTTTCTCCTGGCTAATCAGAAGTATTTAACTCCAAAGCATTCATTTATGGCTTGAAAAGTCACCAAAAGAAATGGACTACACACATTCTCTTCTGAGTAATTTTTGTTTAATTTCCTGAAAAAAGAACAGGTTTTACTATTTCCAGTCCTTAGAGTCAATAAATCCATATATTATTCCACCTCATTCATCTTGATGATAAGTAAGAACTAGAAGGTAAGTTCTTACTCAATGACCAAATCCTCTTTGAAAGGATTTGTCCCCCTAAGAAATCAAAGTGTCTTTCTATTTGATTACTATTCTGCAATATTTGTTCTGGGTACGTGGGGAATGTAATTTATTCACCCAGTGTCAGCTTCTACCTCAAAGTGTGACATTATTGGGTTTGATGACTATCATGATGATAGGGGATTTGGTTGGTACATGTAGCAGACTTTATATTGCTTTAAATTTTTAAATGTATTGACTGTGAGCAAATGTTTTTCCCAAGTATTTTGTTATGCAGAAAGAAAATAAGAGGTTACTTGTGAAAGAAATGAGACTGCTTTGAGAAAACATTTTTTTCCTTTTCCTATACCCCCTCACTGACCTTTGAGAGCTATTCCTTCTTTTTTGGCTCTTGAAGTTCTACATAAACAGTGTATGCTTGAAACATGATGTACAAAATACAACATTCAGAAATTATTCTTTCCTCTGAGGCAGAGGTGCATTTTCAAATTCATCACTACTGAGACTACTGAAAGGAGTAGAACAGCACCAAATATGCTTTTAAGCATATTTAACAAACAAGGGGGAACAGATTTTTCGGTTCTTGCTGTCTGTTGCTTTTATTTGTAAATAAAGTCAGCTAATGTCAGAGCCTATTTCCCAGTCTTGCACGAGTAGAGCCATGCTGGTATAATGTGCTGGTCAAGTTCAACAGAAACCCAATTACAGCTACCCCTCAAGCTTTTTGAAAACCTATAGGATTAGTGAGAGCCTTAATAAGCTGCCTAACTTGTAATCCTCTATTTATCCATAGTAATTGATGGGGGGAATGAAAGAACAATTTTTTAGAAAGTTCTCAGAAGCTGGAATTCTGTCCTATGTTAAACTAGGGCATAGAAGTTACAAAGAACATCCAAAAATGAGGTTTTGTGCCAGTCATACGAGTTTAGTTATTTCACTAGGTTGCCATCTCCTCAGTAGGAATTAAGAGTGGCTAACCTTCTAGCTCAGAAAGGTGGCTGCAGCAGAAATTTGTGCTTACATGAGGAATTACACAATGGTACTCAGTGGGAAATATTATTACTATTTTGGTTGTTCATTTCAAAGAATTTTTCCACCATTTTCACATGATTATATGCAGAAAGATAAGAGTAAGCACAAGCTTCCAAAAATTCCTGGGAAATCAGACCTTGGGAAAACTTCAAAACTGTTATAATTTTATTTTAAATTTAACAGTCTTCTAAAGGAAAAAATTGTTTTGAAAGTCTTAGTAAAAGCTAACTGTTTGCTGTACAGAATTATCAAAAGTGTAGCTAATGGGCTGTTACAAATAGTTACTTCATTCATATCCAGAGTACTGAGACCACTTTTGTATTCCTGGGTATGAGATATTTCGTCACATAATGTACATCTATTTTATTGGTAGTACTCATGGTACCTATTTTTTGATGTGCACTCCTTTATTCAGTCTGATTTAGAAAGATTCTGTTCTTTAAATAGATTTTTTGGTGGGTTTTATTTTGTTTTGTTTTGGATTTGTTTTCAGATATTGTCTGTAGCAAATCACAAAAATCTGTGACATATATGAAGACACAGGTAACATATACCGTGAATAACTTAAGTTTATATAGAATATGCGGCTTATGGACTAACATTAAATGTGCTGTCCAACATTTAACATTACCATGCATATTTATATCTGAAAAGTAGTTTCAACTATTCATTTGATTTCAATATAAACCCCATGAGATTTGCAATAAAACAAGTGAATAAATTTTAGCACGTTCTATATGTTTTGAAATAAGCTTACCTGGACACAAAACTTTTCTCCATATGTGCCACAGAAAATGAATGCATTGACCTTTAAAACTGTATCACCAGCATTAAATCTGAGGGTCTAGATACAAGAAAAAATATGTGAAGTATTTTAGTCTGTGATCTTCATATTTTAGTCCATGATCTATAATCAAGATCAGTTTTCTAGACCAGTCTCTGATATTCTGTCTGGTTGAAAATATCTCATATGATGGTGTAATTATCTCTTCTACTCTGTACAGTAATAAAATAATTTGACAGGGTATTTCCTTTATAAACCATGGCCCATTTGCTTCCCTGAGGCAGTTTCAGGTTTGCAGCTTCTCAAAAATTAGATGATATTTTCAGAATATGCTATAAAAAAATAAATGAATGCATATCTATCAACATACCCATATTTTGTTGCTGTTGTTCTTTCTTTCCTTTCTTTGCTTCCTTCCCAAAATGTATGCGCATTGTCCTACGGATGATGTGAACCTTCCTTCCTGAGAGAACACTGGCCAGTTTTCAGGAGGCTGAAGGAGCACTGCAGCATGAGAACACTACCAGCTCTCCGTTTCTGTGCATGAGCAGACTAGATATATTAATTTTGTAGTTGCTTTTAGAGATATCAAAAGTGCTCCAGGTGCATGGAATAATAGCTTACCTCTTTATTTCCCTTTTCTCTGATGCATTGAGAAAAATATGAGTCTATCCAAATGAAGGCTTCATCTACACAAATAGAATATTTGCATACTGTCAATGAGCAGTTTAGATTAACTTGCGTTTTTTCTTTCTTACATTTGTATGCAGATTTCCCATTCTGGAAAAATACTTTATTGTTTAGCCCTCTGCTTGACTAGGAATTTGGGGGCTACGCTGCCATCAGTATATTGTGGATTTTTCCTTAAAAGCTTTTCCCACTATTTCTAATATTAGGTAGGGAATCTATGTCTGTCTTGTCCTAGATATATTATGAGTATTCTGTAGGTGATTCTCTAAATGAAATTCTAAATTTCTACCCTAGTATTTTTTGACCAAACCTTATCATCAACAATATAAAATTCTCTTTATATTTCAAATGTTTAATATTTCCTTAAAAAAAAAGGAAACACAGTCTACTGCTATTAAATTAGAATTCTTGCTTTAAATCTCCTCCTTTTCTAAGCAATCTGGTGGTTTTATGCCATCTTCCCTCACCCCTGTATTATTCACTACCGTATGTCACTGTCAAAAGTTTCTTTTTACTTGGCACTGGTGAGACTTTGGCTTAGACCACTGTGTCCAGTTTTCTCTGGAAGACACTAAAAAACAAACAAACACAGTGGCAGGAATCCAGAACAGAACAAATCAGAAAGTTAAGAGTTTTAGAAAGCATTATGTTGTATATCCTGCTGAAAGAGCTAATTGTTCATACAAAAGTTCCTGAAGAAAGATATAATGATGCACCCCTACAAACACACACAAAAGGACAATAGTCTTCTATTTCTCCTGAAAAAAATCATTAAATGGATAAGGAAAGAATATATAATAAAGGGTGAATTTGTCATGAAGAAGACCTTCACTGGAAAACTAGAGTAGACTTTCTGTTTATAAAAATATATATTTGCTTTGAGCATGTTAAATAAAAAACACGGAAAAGAATATTCTGGGAGGTACTGAAAAACACCCGGAGGACAACACAGTAATTTGTTACAGGCAGCATGGCTTCATGATAGGAAGATCTTGCTTGTCAAGCCTAATTTCCTTCTACAGTACAGTAATCCATCTAGGAAAGCTAGTAGATGTAATTTTTTTGGACTTCAGCAAAGATTTTAATATGGTCTCACACAGTGTCCTTCTGGACAAAATATCCAGCTCACAACTGGATAACTGTTCTATGTGGTGGGTGAGCAGCTGGCTCACAGGTCAAGCACAAAGGCTTATAGTGAATGGGGTAACATCAGGCTGGCAACGGGTCGCTAGTGGGGTTCTGCTGGGATTCATCCTCAGACCAGTTCTCTTCAGCATCTTCATTAACACCTTGGACACAGGACTCAAAGGAATGTTAAGTTTCCATAGCACTGTGGAAAGGGACCTGGGGGTCCTGGTCAATGGCAAGTTGACCATGAGTCAGCAGTGCCCTGGCAGCCAGGAGGGCCAACCCTGTCCTGGGGTGCATCAGGCACAGCATTGCCAGCCGGGCAAGGGGGGTGAAATATGGTAGGTAGGTATCCTTCTGTTTCAGGGACATGTTATTTTGCTATGTTTATTATAGCCCACTAGAAGTAACCAAGATAGTAAACCCAAAAACTTTTACATACATATATTTAGTGCTCTGCTGAGGATATTTTGTATACAATGGATGACAGTTTTGCGCTGCAGGGTCAAAGAAATAGGGAAAAAAAATCTGTCAGTTTTCAGGGTAGTAGAAAATATGAAGTGTTATAGAATTACTGGGCCATATACAAAAAGGAAATGCAGGCTAATATAAGAAGAAGAAATCAAACAAAAATATTTGACCCAGCATGATACATTGAAAGTCACTATTTAATTTATTTACTTTAAGTTGTTTTTTTATTTTGAGCGACATTTTTTGGGAGGATTAGAAGTAAGGAAAGTTGTAATTCAGCATTTAGTAAATGCTATAGAGTTATCGTGAGACTTATAGACATTATATCAATCCATTTGACAAGTACTTGCAGTTTCCACTTCAGTGCACAAAAATGATGAATGATGTGAGTCCACAAAGCTGTTTCCTGATATTTTATTAATGAAAAAGCTACAAACAAAACCAAAAATCTCTGCAAGCCTGATTGCTACTGCCAGGTCTTCCTAGTAATTGTATTATTTGTGAGTACGACATACATATGCATGAGCTACACCCATATTAAATAAAATCATCCTTATGCATACTTTCACATAGAATCAGTACATAAATGTTTGTACATTCTTTAAATGAAATATACTTTCTAAATAAAAATTCAGTTTTCTATGAAATTAAATAGAAACTCATGAAACCAAGGGCTATCACTAGCTTTAGAGTTTCTTTGAAAATTTGTCCCTTTAATCTTCTTAAATATCTATTCACTGTCATGCTTTCATTTTGTATCTACTTATTTGTTGGACTTACTTGTGAAATGCTTTGAGATAAATTTGTGCAATGCACTATACAAAAGAGCCTGAAGAATCATTTTCTTCCTTAATAGAGGCAGATACAGTGTAGAAAATTGGCAAATTGCTGTAATTTCCCTAGGCACAGAGTTTGCAGTAAAATGTTTTATGACTCTGTAAGCATCAATCACAGATGTAAGAAGCTGGGGATTTCCCCCTCATACCCCAGATTTTTTAATTCTAAAGCTGTCTACCCAGAGCAAACACAACATTCTGTATTCTCTTCAGCGTTTCCATGCTTTTGTTTTTGGTATTGCTCCAATTTTTTTTTGTTTGAAAAGATGGTTCCTGGACTAGAGCATAGTCTTTATTGCACACTAGATAAAAATGTGAGGGTTCTAAAGATCAGCTGAAGTGAATCAACCAGATAAATATTAGGGGCAAACAGTAGTAAACCTAGGAATAATACTATATTATTCCATATAGGTGGTTATGGCAATTTAAATTTATACTTAAAATTAAAACAAATTGATTCTTTAAGATTAGTATCAGATGATTAGGGTAATTAAATAGGATTAAAAATGCTATTTTAAAAAAAGTAATTGGCCAGATTCAGAATCAGATTAGGTTTCTTCATGTCCTTAAAAAAAGATATAATTTGAACCTGCAGACAAGTCCTTGTTTTGTTTTAAGCTTTTCATTCTGATACGTATGCTGATGTCAAAAGAAATGAGAGGGGTTTAGTTTTCAACAAGACTGAAGCAAATCTACCTGCAGCTGATGTTTTCATCCGGAAAAGAAGGCCCAGAGGTTTCGTTCAGCATAAGATACACCCGAAGCTTTTGAAATTACATTATTCAGTGACAGGATGTGCTCTAAAGCAGTCTTTACCTTGTTGCAGTTACTGTAGTGGAACCAGAGGCTCCTAATGCAGGCAATGTGAGTACTTCAGCCTATATTTAGATCTCTTCCTACCAGAGTTATCTTTTTAGAGGACGTCAATGGTTAAGATTTCTCTTCTCTCCTTCCACAGATGTATGTGTATAATACATAAAATTTTTTGAGGTAGATTTAAATTTACCCATGTGCACTGTGTATCTGTTTTGGCTCAGAGAAGCAGTCTGTTTCAAACAGTCTTCCACTTGCGCCTTCCATCTTCCAAGGAGGGGAAACTTTTCTGCTGCAATGACTTTCCTCCCTGAGCAAACACAGCTGGTCACTGTCCCGAGGCACGAGGTTGGTGCCAGGCTGGGTCTGCCTCCCTGGCTGCTCTGCCCACCTGCTTGGGCAGTGAGGTAACACGATAAGGACTTTTTGCTAGTAATTGCTATTCCTGTGGTGAAATATCCGGGCAGACTTATACATAAGAGGGTTTATACAGACTCTTAGTGCTAATTTGCATTCCAAAATAGAAGCACAGGATACATAAAAATATCTTTTAAATAAAAGAGAAGCTGCTTTCTAGTTAGAAACATACCTGTATTGCTGTTGCTTCTAGCTCTCAAGTACAAAGTCTTCCTTCTCACTTCATGCCTTTAGCACTTGCACAGTTGAAAATCCAGTGTTACAAATGTGAGATTATGCCTCCAGGACAGAAATGAAGGACAAGATTCATGCGATAAAATGAAACGAAAGCATATTTCTCATGTAAAACATGAGTGAAAAGGGTTTTATCCATTTATATATTTATGAATAAATGTGTGTTTCTGCTATATATAATTAATACATATTTCTGCATTCAGGTATATAGCTATGATTTGTTTCTAAATATTTTTTTCTGCAATTTCATGATATGACATTTTTAATCCTTCATTCTCTGAACTTTTGATATTTTAGAATAAATTGCTTTAGACCAATTTTTTTCTAGCATATTCATTAATTTCCTCCTCTAGAGAAAGACAAAGAGGTTTTTTTTTAAAAAAAAGAGGTGGAGATCACAAACCTTTATTCCTTTAGATTAATATAAATTCAGCAGTAGATACTACAGAGCTGAGAGACAATACAGCTGCTACAACTAGAAGGAACACAGAGAATATGGAAGCAAACAGATGCTTAAATAAGGGGAGATGGAATTTAAAACAGGACCCGTCTGAACTTTCAATGGCACTGCTTGAAGCTGTGATGTAGTTCAGCTGTGACGGGAATGTGTGTGAGCCCAAAGCGTCTTGCAAGACAAATTATTTTCTTTAGCACTGAGCACAGCAAGCTCTGGTCCAGTGAATCATATGCATATGTTTAATCTATTAGCTCCTTTAAATTAAGGTAACAATTTATCTCCCTTATTATTCTTTATTTGTTGTTAGACTTTATTTTCATCTGATTATTTCATTTTCCTTCAAGTAGTTTATGAAATATGAACATGTGACATACTAGAAAATAGAACTTATGGTATACAGTGTTATAACTAAGGAAAGTACTTATTTATGTGAAATGTACAGATTATAAACTACTCGCTGAGTAGCTGACTAAAAGTTTTTTGTAAATCTAATTCATTAGCTTATTGGCATAGCATCTTTCCTTAAGGGAATGCGTATGTATATAACTTCTTGGTATGCTTAAAATCATGGCACTTTCCATCAGTTCACATTAATGAGCACCATATGCTTTACCTGTGGTTTACCATTTCCAGATGGATAGATCCTGTTTAGAATATTGTGAGTATCAGCCTGCAGTGGAAAAAAACCCCTTAATAAAGTGATTTAAAAATTTAAAATATTGAAAGAAATATAAAGCATAGAATTTTTTTCTAAGACAGGACAAAAAAAATGAAATAAATAAACAAAAAAACAAAACCAAATTAATCTGGAATAATAGAGAAGATGGAAAGAAAAAGGAAAAGAGAAAATTTACCTTTAATTGTGGAAAGTGGACAGCTTGAAATATTAAAGAATAGGTCCTTATGTGAAATATTTTCAACAAAACAGCTAAAATGGGATTTATTTATTTATTTATTTATAGCTCATGTATTAAAGTACTGTATAGTCTACATCCTTACAAGATCACTTGAGTATAGTCAAGCAAAATTTACTTTAGGAGATTGCATTCACTGAAAAATATGCTTTGAGATTTCCAAATAGATCCAATATTAATGATAGAATTCCAGCTTTTTAGCAAAAAACTTCCAATAAATCTTAAGGTTTAGTAATGACCAGGGGGAGAAAAACCCCAAAATATCATAAAAAAAAATTTAAACTGCTGAAGGACTATGGCAAGAATAAAGGTAAATCAAAAATATGGAGTAGATAATACAGAATGAATGGCATTTACTAAACCCATTTTTCGTTAGAAAACACCTTCTTTTATGAAATATTTTGTTAGCTCTGGGGTTATGTTCAAATTCTTGAAAATACTGTGTGTGGTGATTCCTTATTGCTTTGCAAGATAGTGACATCTGGGGTTTATATGTTCTTAGAAGACATCAGAACTCTGTGTTTAACATCCCAGTCCTTGTTAGAAACCGTCTCTTTTATATATGAAAAAGATAAGTAATTTTTTTTTTAAAAGCAAAACCCCAACAACCCAAACTACCATGAAAAGACAGGAACAATCCATAATTTTTTTGTAAATAAATATTATTTAATTTTTTTAAATTATTCTTTTATATACCAGTTTATATACCATTGACATTGTTATTGAGTCATGGATTCAACCTCCAATCCTTGAATGTTGTGCTTCATCTCTGTTGTCATTAATTCTAACAATCCCATGACAATATGAAGTAGCAACTCAATTTAAATTATGAAAGAGTACAGATTATTATTTCCTCATAGTTTCTCCCAACTGCCTTGTTTTCTTCACATGTATTTTAGACTGCAAGTTCTGACATGTAGGTAATTTGTATTTCCCAGAAACTTATCATACACATCTATAGAGCTTTAACTAAACAAAAGCAATATGAGAAAGCTCTGAATAAATGGAATTATAGTTTACACAGATATATGCACATCTAGTGTGCATACATAGGCTTAGGCAGAGGATATTTTCTGCCAAACAGGAAGTTGTTTTAGTCAGTCATTCCTTCTTTTCTAGATCCTCTTCTTGCTTTGTAAACTTGAAGAGCTTGAGCTCTCAAGACTGTAAGTAAGAGTAGTTTCTGTAAATATGTAAGGAGTAAATATAATAGAAGCTTATTTCTTGTCGGACATTTAACTAGACATTATTTTTTTGCGTTTAGGCAAACATAAAAAGTGGAGAGAGTTATGAAACTTGATGACACATACAATTAAAATTTCTCAACCAGATGTTTAGCCCCAGAGCTTTCATTTTGCACAGAAATATTATTTTCCTTTTAGATAATGTCATTAGAATTCATTTGAAATAATATTGTAGCCCAAATGAAATTGTTCATTCACCTCATACTCTCAAAGGAAATTTGTGACAAAATACAAACAGAAATGAAAGGTGAAATGAGACACAGAAAACTTGGTTCATGAAGGGAAAAAGAATCCTCCAAGATGCTGCACTTTAAGGGTTTAGCTACAGACCCCTGACCCCAGCCCTAGAAAAATGAAGCAGAAAGAAGCAAATGCTTTTCTGTAATAGGAAGGAAAAAATGGTTACAATTCAGTGAAAGGTTTTTGCCTAGAGTGTCAAAGAAAATTAATCACAGAAATAGAGGTGTCAGCAAGCTGTGTAACTTAAGATATCATGTACTGAATGACATAGCTACACTCAGGGTATAGCAAAGTTTTCAGTGAACGCTGTTTTAACTGTAATGAGAATTCCTCTGTGTATGTGTGCGTGTATGTGCATGTACAAAGGGGAGAAGCAAGGCTAGACAGATGTAGAGAGTAAAATGTTCTTCAATTGGAAACCTGTGAAAGAATAAGACTAAATAATGTGATTAGCTCAAATTTATCATTTAGATTCATAGCACTTTAGTTTTCCTTTCAATATGTTGATTACATACCTTAAGGGTCTCCCAGAGAAACTGTAAGAGCTTCATGATGTGCATGACTCAGCTGCCAGTTTTTGAGTTTTCTGTGGTCAATTGACTTAGCAGTATAATGGAGACAGCAACTGCCAATTTCAATGAAATAGAAATCATGGAAATTCGAGTAGTTTTACCTCAGATGCCCACCAAATGAGGTTGAACAGGTTACTGATGATTCACCCAGATAGTGATATTTTTTTTCAGTGTGTCAGACAGAAATAGTACTATCATCAGACCAGCGCTATTCATTTGCATTGTGCTTATTTATTTCTTTGACCACCCAAAGGATGGGTGCTGTGTTTTGTGATGCTTTAGTAATGGAGCTATTATAGACACTGTGTTAAGCTGAGTTCAAGAAACCCTTCCATCTGACTGATTGCACTGGCAATCCAGAGCCAGTGTGCTCTTGTGACAGCAAAATACAAACCAAGCTTCTGTAATACCTTTCGTGCAAACTCATGCTCCCTCTAACTTGTGAAGAAATGCCACAGCAAAATCACTCTGCCAGTTTGAGCTAGGGTTAATTAGAGTTAAAAAAAAGAAAGGGAAAAAACAAAAGAAAGAAAATGGAGTTCAGATTTTTGTTTTCCTGATTTTCAAGTTTATTGAACCAGCAATGAATGCTGTCTCTGAATGAATTTCTAACTAGTATGGAAGTGAGACACAAATTAAAAGTAGATGTGCAATACTGCTTTGTAGTATAGAACGTAAAACTCTTTGCCTGTGAATAGGAAAGTCTGGGGTCAGCGAGTCGTATAAACATGTTTCAGAGTATGCTGGAAGTTATTGCAATTATAAAATGTAATAAATGTTTGACAAGAGGTATTGAACTAACTCCCCAAAGACTATCAGATTAAACTGAGGCTGCTTAGTGTGCCTTAAAATGCTTTCAACAGCTTTTTGTGTTAGTAGGAACACAGACAGCATAATAAAATAAAGATTTTTGGTAATCTAACCCAGAGGTCAAAAAGGTGTAGCATAAAATTATCAGCATCAGTCCACAGAAGTCATGACTGAATTGTGCTTGGTGACTTTGTGTATGAAGTTGCAGCAATGGGCGTAAAGCAGTACATTGGGTGGCCTTGAAAAAAGGTAGAAAGGACGTCAAAGGCAAATTTAAATTTTAACACAAAGTTCTTCCTGGTTTTTTTAGCCCAGAAAGCCTAGGATTAAATTTCCAGAATAACAAGTTTCTAGAAATGGCTATAAAATAATTCTAAAATTCATCAAGATCTGTAAGATCTATATCTATGATCTCTATATCTCTATATCTCTCTCTCTCTCTCCATATATAGATATCTGAACTATTGAACTATTAAAATACACCTTAAGTATTTGTTAAGAACCAAGAAGAAATCTGTAATACCAATAGGCCAACAGTAAACTTTTAATTGCTCCTTTGATTACCAATCCCAAATCGAAGCAGAGAGCAGACTTTGTGTTAAAACTAGTTAGTATCACAGATGATGCCCTTCCAGATGGTTATTGTCAGATATGAACTGAAAAAACCTTATTTGCAGTTAAAATTGTGTTTCAGATATACTTCGTGCCACCTGTTACTTTAATGTTGTTTAGTGTAGCTACCATTCTAAGAGGTTTTGAGTTGATGTACGTGATGTAACTTTGTAAGCTACTAATTTATCTTCAGGCAGCTTGATTTGGAAAAAATAGTAGATGTCACTGTGCTCTAAGTTTTAGATTTATAAATGTTATTTAATTTCCCATGGAAAATGTGAAGATTTGAAACTGGATGAAGTAGTTTGATAAATGAAGTCTGAACTTTAAAAGTTTAGAGCTAAAGCTTTTTGAAAGTATTCCTGTTTACCACTGCTGAAGGTGGTAATGGAATTCCTGCTGAAGCAAATTTGCCCTCAGATTTTTGGTTCAGATGTGCATTCATGTGCTTGAATATGCATTCCAAGTGTATTGAAATCTTTGAAATATTTTTTGTTTAAAAATAGAATTTTTAGTATTAAACTTTACTCTAGAATTTCCTTTACAGCTTATTTTCAGAAAAAGGCACAACTGCAACCCCTTTTAGATTAAATATAGTCTGTCAGCTCTTCAGGGCATAGTTGCAGTCTTTTCTCACTGACAAGTGTTCAGAGACATAATGACCCTTCTATTATTGTTACCCATTTTTGCCTGTGCGATTCTTTTATAAATCTACCCGAAGTTTTAAGCATCCCCAAGATTTATCATTAAAACTTATGGTGGTGTATTTTATGCTATTTCATTTATTTTATTTTAATTTTAGGCCATGCTAGAGATGAGAAGTTGGTTGTCTTAGAAGACGCTAAAAAAATGGAATGCAAAGACTTCTTTACCTGGATTTTCCTTCTTGTTTTAATTTCAGTGTATTTTATGTATTGCTATATTAATTAATTCTTGCTGGAACTTTGATTCTGTAAATCTTATCATTCAAGCCTAACTGTAGATATTAGTATACAGTATTCTTTCTTCTCAGAGGGTAAAATATGACCTCAAATGCAACTCAAACAGAGGATAAATTATTAGTAGCATAGGAATTTACATTTGACCATCCATTTTTACAGTGATTTACCTCTCAAGCATTGCTAAGTGTATCGGCAAGTTCCAGTTATATGATTTATCGTGTATTCAGAGGTAAAATGTGGTTCTGATATTGCATGGCGGCTTCAGGAAAAATGCAAGCGTCACATAATTTTCACTCTGTTTTTGTGAAAGAAAAAGCGTAGTTTTATCTGAACTGGCATTGTCAAGTTCGCAAAGGAATTTGTCAACCCAAAGTATAGTTTAAAAAACCCCCACTATAATAAAAGAAAATATTTATTAACCTTATCATCTCATTAGCATCACTGATGTGAGATGGGAGCATTACTAAAATGTCTCATTTGCATTTTGCATATCAAACAAAAGCAGATTACTTTGTTTAAATTATAGCTAATATCATTGTAGTGGTGTTATATATTAGAAATTGATTACCTTGTTTCTTCTTCTGTAATGGTCTCATTATATTTGATTTTTATGCCTCATTTTTTTGCTTATTGGAATAATGAATGCCCAACAGTGAGATTAACAGTATTATGCCCAACAGTATTAATATTTTATACACATTTTTTGTTTCCACCTAGTATTTAAAATGAAACACATGGACTAGTCTGACAACAAATATAAGAAATTTGACTCCAAGTATTGTCTGTGAATAAAATAAACCTGAGATTGTGACAGTTGGGTTGACTATAAAGAGAAAAAAAAATAGTATACTATAGATTTTCAAAAAACAGAGTAAACCTGTAGGTTGTGTGTATAGAAAGAAACAATTCAGAGTAATGGGATGGGTACAAGATATTTGCAAATAAACTATGAATGGGTAAAAAACCAGAAAACTGGAGACAAGGGAATCTGAGAGCAGGATGTAATACAAACTACAGGACCAGAAGAGTGAAGTACACGGATCTTCATTCCAGGAAGGCTACATTTTGTCAATTTTAGAGGTCTTTTTTTGAGTTGTGATATTTTGGTTTGGGTTGGTTTGTTTTTTTTTTTCAAGTTAACTTCGATAATCAGTAGATTTTTTTCGGCTCTGATGTCTAGTTTTCTTCAATTTTTTCTATGACATATACAATTACAAACAATTTTTTATATGTGTTAAGATTGATTCTACCTCTGCTGCTTCCTGTGAAATGTCTTACTCTGAGAACAACATTGATCTGAGTGGCATGAACAAAGATTTTACCCTTTTCAAACAATTGTCGATCTTTTTTCCTCTGTAGCAGCCTAGTAAGATTTATGAATGTTCTGTAGTATTTATAAGATATTTATACCACTATCTTTACTGTGTATTGGCTCAAATACACTGTAACTCTTAAATAAAGCCTAGTCATTTAACCATTTCCTCCGAATTCTTGACAAGCTTCTTATGCTGAGGTGCCTGAAAGTGTGCATCACATTGCAAATAGTGCTATATAGAAAGGAAGCTTAATCTCCTTTTCAGTGACGTAAAGCAACTATGTATGTCACTACCAGTATTTTTATGTAGCAGGTCAAAATATCCTCCTATATTGCCAAAACTGTGCCTAAGTCTTCTACAGTTATACCTCCTTCAAAGTATTCCCTTCTGTTAAGTATAAGAAAACATTCAGAATTCACAAATATGTTAGATTTTTAGGATGGATTTCTTTGTTTCCTTCGTTTTCTATGATGCTTTGTTGATGTTCCTCTGATGTCTGCAGCTTTTTCAACGTGGAGTACTTCTTAAGCCTTCCATTAATTAATTTTTTTATAACTTTATACATATTTTTTTTTCAGTTAAACCCATAGGGATCTGAAAAAAGCCAATTGAGATTTAAGATGATCCTTTGATTTAACTGGATTATATCTAAAAGTAGAGTTTTCGCTACATAAACCCAAGCCTACAATTATAATTTATACAGCTTTCTTTACACGGGTATTCAAAAAGGCATTGGTCCTTTAACTGGCTTTAGTGACACTTCATATACAAACCAACTGCAATTACTTTTATTACCTTATTTTCATGGTAGTGTGTATCATTTATTAAAATCAAAGGAACTGCAAAAGTAATTTGAAGGTGGAATATTCTGTCAAGGGCTATATTGGATTATCTATTGTGTAACATTTTCACATTAAATCAAAAAGCCACTCTTGGAATAGTTAATGCAATTAGTGGGCTCTACACAGGAGGAAAAAAATATTCTGTAGCTAGAGAAATACAGAAGATAAAACTATATGACCCTAAAGATTGGATTTGCCCCCAGATTTCCTGGTTGTTTTGGACACAGAAAACTATAAAAGGTTGTCTCTTGAAGCTGTAATTACAGTAGTATTGAGACCAAACATATAGCATAATTTTTTCTGTGTTAGGCAAGTTATTTGGTAGTTCTTATCAAAAAATGATTTTAAAATGTTGTTAACTTAGATGAGATGGCATTTTCATGATTAGCATTTTGATGAATCGTCAGTGCCCGAGAAACTGAAATCTTTTTAAAATATATATTATGGTCAAATCTACTACAATTGGTATTTCAGTCCCTTTTTAATGATGTGTAAAAATCTCTGCAGCTGTTAAAGTTTTCAGGCATTTTGCAACATTGCTTAATTCTTGATGCTACCAAACAGCCATGGTCAGGCAATTACAGCAAAATGTTTCCCACGTGTTTTCATAGCTATGACAGAGCTGAGAAAATTGTCAGCGTCGTCTTACAGTAGGTACATGTTCTCAGCCTTTCCTCTTTGTGTACATAAACACCAACTCGCAGTCTCTCTAAAGCTGGTCTTAGACATACCTGAGGCAGCAGTGCACAATGCCAGGAAAAGTAAGGCTCAACTTGACCCATTTCATGAAGGACATACGGGTACATCACAGACATGTCCTTATCTGATTAGGACGAGTGTAAGGGTAGGGGTTTCTAAAATTAAAATATGTTTATATGTTTGTGCGTGTTTATATGGATTTATATTATATCTGTTATATAGCTAAACATTTATGTATGTATACATAATATGCATGTAATGCTGTCACATATGGGCCATGCAGAGTTCAAAAATTAATTTATTTGATTCTTGTACCAAAATATTAACTCACAGATCGTATCGGCAGATATTCAGATACTGCTTAGACTTGAATCAAAATACTTAAAAGCATGAGGACTACAGCTTACCTTATTTCAAATGTTAGAAATTACTGCATTTAGTCACCATGACAAACTCCCTCAGATGCCAAGCAAAAAAAAAAAAAAAAAAAAAAAAAAAAAAAAAAAATTCAAAACAAAAAAAAAATTCAAAACTACGCTAACTGCATTTTGTGTATTTCCCTTAAAACTAAACTAGGGAGGTCTTTGTCTTCCCTTCCCACACAGCTTGCTGGGGGTTCTCTGCTAGAGACTGCCTTTTCCCATAACTTACACCTCAAGACATTTTCATTAGAAAGAACCACTTCATGAACGCTTGCATCATCCTTATTTAACTACATGCCCTCAGAAATCTTCCCTGTAGTCCTGGCATTTAATCTTTCTTCCTGCAACTTATTTTCTTCTTGTCAAAGAAGTAGTTTTATCCTATTAACTGTGGTCAGCTAACCAGAAAGGTAGATAAATACTGGTAGACGAATACAAGAGGAGCGATGGAACCTATCAGTGAGAGCAAGCAAGGGAAAAGTAAAGTAGGACCAGCCCAGTTGCCAGCAGACAGGTATTAGATTATCACAGTTAGGATAGCAAACCGAGTCCTTGTCATTCATAGTCCTGTTACACAATCTCTTTTCTACTGAATTTAGTTTTTTACATCAGTGTGAACACTAATAAACTTCTTTTATACATACCATTAAATAAGATAGGAAAATAAACACAGCTGTCAGAGACTGAAAATAGTTAATGTCTCAAACATTGATAAAAAGTTTTAAAGAAGCTACAACCACAGAAGCCTCCTTGAAGAACTTTGGACTGTAAGTCAAACTACTAAGATTAGATAAAGGGAAAACCCATTCTTTCATCAACCTCAGGCCTGGGGGCAAGTAAACAAAGAAGAGAATGTGAGCCAAACCCAGCAGCCATGAGAAGGATCTTCCCTGGCTGAGTTTGGGGTGAGGGAGACCACAGCTCACAGAAGCCAGGTTTGCACAGACTTCCCCCCCGAAATGAGGAGGGGAGGGAGGAGGTTTCCGGTATAACCTCTGCTCAGGGGCAATGAACGCCCATCCTTCCTTACGCAAACGGGCCCAGCTGTGGAACCCCCAACCCCACAGGCCACATCCGCGGGACTTTCACGTGAGAGGCAGCTGAAGGGGAGTCATAACCCATCAAAGACCCCCCAAAGTGCTCCCCCGAGGCTTTTCACCGCAGGATTGCACGTGATGGAACAGACCCAGAGTCTGCTGTAAGAGACTGCCCCCCTCCCCCAGGGGGACATGCCTGGACATTGCTACCTGGCTCGGGGGTATATAAATCCATTGGATTCTATGCTTTTCGGGGGACCTTTACCACCAAGGAGACCAGCTGGAGAGGATCAACGGAACATCGTTGGGATCCACGGAGTGGTGATATTTTCCTTATTCTGTCCCTGTCACCCTCTTTCTGTCCCCCCCTCTATTTTCTACTTCTTTCTTTCTTTCTTTCTTTCTTTCTTTCTTTCTTTCTTTTCTTTCTTTTCTTTCTTTTCTTTCTTTCTTCTCTCATATTTACCATCAAGCAAAACCCATACTATTGACTGGCATATGTTCTTGTTTGCACCTTAATTCAGGCAGAGGAATTCCCAAAGAACCTTAATAACTGGATCAACAGCTCACCATTAAACTCTCACATTAACCACTTGGGGATGATAACGGATTTTGACAATTATTGTCAAAATCTTTACTCTAAATATAATGCATGCATTCCTAGTGCATGTACAAATGTTTGCTTATGTGCATGTATACATATGAAGTATATAATGCATCCAATAGCATGTGCATATATTTAGTATACTATGAAAATTTCCATATAATAATTAAAAGTATTATTTTTTACTGTTAGTATGTTTACTTTCAGAATTTAAAAATTAATTTCCAAAACCAGACTTTCTGGATAATTTTCTCTTTTTTCTCTGAATCAATATCCATCAAATTTTAGAGTATGTATGTGTATGCAAATATGTAAATATATTTTATTAATTGTTCTAACACAAGCAACTGCAATTTATAGATAGATGGAACCACTAAAAGAATTGCAAACTATATTTCTTTTAATCTATACCTATAAGGCATTTGTATTATTAATATTTCAGTGGCAGATAGAAAGAGAAGTTTGTTGAGTTTCTTATGATTGACTGAGATGATTCACACTGGAGTTTGTTTTTGCAGATTTTCCCTCTAGCTTTGGAAAATTTTGTGTTGCATCAATTTATGCAGTAAAAAGCTGAAATAAGCAGAATCATGACAAGTGGTGGACTTAAGAGTTAAACATGCATGTGGGTTTTTTCTTCTTTTTTCCTGTTTGTGTAGCACACACATTTGTCAGAAGAATAAAGAAAATTTCCCTTTACCTGTTATTGCAGAAATTCCAAAATAACCTAGAGGTATGGACTGTGAGTAGGATTAACTGTTACCGGAAGTTCCACAGAGAAATTTTCTTACAGCTAATGAAAATGTAAAACTTTAAGTAACACCTATTCTTTCACCAGAATTTCTTCTTTACACTGAAATATTTATTTCAGAATTCTTTTCAGAACTTTCATCCATAATGAAATTAGATTCCTTTCATATCCATTCATTTAGAATGTAAGCTATTTAAAGTGTATGTACTGAGAGGAATAACAATCATAATTAATAGTCTCAATGCTGGTATTATGTTTGATGTTGCACATAGTAGAAAACAAGAAGATTTCTATTTTAAGACACAAGAACTAGAGAACAAGAAAGCATTGAATGCACTTGTATACTTACAAGGGAGGGGCTAGAGGAGAAAGTGCTTAAATAGCTGGTTTTTTTTCTTTTAAAGCAAATATTGGTTTATTGTTAAGAGAACTCCTCCCTCCCCCAGCTGAGACCCCTGCAGGGTGTCTCTTACTGAAGCCTGCTACTCCAGGGTTGCAGTAGATCAACATTTGTCTTTTGCACACAGACATCAAAGGTTCTTCAAATGCAGGCAGTAGGTAAAGAGGGAGAAAGGTAAAATAGCAGGCAACTCAGGAGATGTTTTTTGAGGAGAACAAGCCAGGCAGTGCAAGGAGAGTGTACAGGTATGAGAGTTAACAAACCAGAATAAAGTACACGAAACCTGAGGCCTGAGTGTCTGCAGTTATATTTTGCTTACACTGGAGTAACAATACCACAAAAATACACTGCTGACCTGGGACTCAGCTAGTCAGTCTGATTCCAGGAAATTTACCTTTCCAACTGCAGAGGAATGGGGATTTAACTCTAAGCTGTTTGCCACGCAGCGATTTGGACTGTTCAGTTTCTTTCCCTTTTCAAAAATTGAATACAGTTCTTTTCAGTGGCCCTCATCTCCAAAAGAAAATAAAAGGTTTTCCTTACTCACTTTTCCATGCTTATATATATCTGTTAGTTTTACTCTTAAAAACAAATCTGCCTAATTAGTGAGAGGTGGACAGAGCTCCATTGTGTGAAGACACTGAGGGAAAACTGCAGGCCAAGTAACATCTTTGACTTATTACCAGCAAATATGACTTGATAAGTACAATAACTGTTTGTTGTTCAAAACATTCAACTGTTTCTTCAACATTTTTTTTTTACATACTTCCAGGTTATTCTTTTAAATTTAGGGATTAAAAATATCAAATTATGCAAAAATTTTATTTAAAGACTTTCAAAGAAAACTTCCTTCTTTCTTGTATTCTGACTCGTTACTCCCATGCTTTTTTCTTTTTTATAACACAAAGATATTGTCCATCCTTCACTGATAGTGATGTCTCCATTGCACTGGTGATCTTTAAAAAGCGGGAGTCTGTGATTGCTTGTTGTTATTTCCAGCTTTTCTGAAAGACCCTAACCCTATACTCATACTAAAAGCACAGAAAGAGGAGTCAATATAGATGTCAATGTTACACAATAAAAAGAGTTTTTTGTTGGAACAGAAATGAGTACTAGACTATATAATATTTGGGGAGGATATTTGGTAGAAAATGTATATTACAATAACAAAGTGCTCTAGAGGTTGAAAAAGTAAATTACTTAACTACAAAGAGTAAGAGAATTCAAGGGAAGCCTTGAATCCTTTAAAATTGATTTTTACCTCAATTAACTCCAGTAGGATCGGTGTTTTACTCTGTCTCTTTAAAAACTGTTGCTCCCCATTCTCCTGCCCAGCCCACGTACTCAGGTAGTATTGATGCTTTATAAGATGTTTTATGTATTTCTGCACAGACTAAAAGGATAAAAACCAAAATATTCCTGCTGTTTTCTTGCTGGTAGGTCTTTTTTTTTCTCCCCAAAGTCCTGTTTTATGCATAGACTTGATAGGAGATGGTTGTTTGCCTTTAGCTACCAATAAAGGATGTTGCAGACACCAGCTAAGAGATTCGAATGGCAAGCAGAAATTGTATTAACATGATCGTATTGTATACAGAATTAACCATGTGCCAGTGTCTAGTGTCTACATATAATTCCAGCATAGCTGTAGGGGGGTTGAAGATTCTGATTCTTTCTGCAGTGTTAGTTCCTGCCTCACCAACACTCCTGAAAATGCTCATGGATGCCCATTAGCTTCTAGTGATGTATCAGTGGCTTGCAAACCTTTTCCATATTATTGTCTCCTGAAACCTGGAGATTAACTATCATAGAGCAATAGATACATAAGATGCTATTACATTTTATGGTATTAAAAATGTGTGTGCCTTCTGTCTGTCTGGGACCTCTCCCCAAGGATGATAAAACATGGTTGAAGTCCAGCTTTACTTTCCTATGAAATTCCTTGTTGTTTCATTAAAATATCAAGGAGTGGAATACTCACATCTACTTTATCCATGGGTAGCAGTGTGTCTCCTGGTGGTCCTAGTTCATAAGGCATGTTTTTCCACATCCCGTTGTCCATTCCGTCAGAATTTTTACGTTTACAAAAGAACAAGGAAGGGGTGGTGATTTTTATGGACAGTCATTCTCTGACCCTGTACAAGCAGCAAATGACTAGCAGCCATACGATTAAATTCCTGAAGGAGGCTTGGCTTGCTTTTCTTTTTTTTCTTTTCCTTTCTCCCACTTTTCCTTAAAAGAAAGGCAAAGCCTTTCTTACAGACTGCACATCCAAGAACACGAAATAAGGCACATAACTCTAAGGATTCTGGACCTTCACTCAGTCCTGAAAAAGTGGAACATAATGAGATCATAGTGGTCATTGTGTTTGGATTGAGCTCGAAAGCCAGGAACAGTCTTCGTACTTTAAAAGTACTTTTGTGTTCTATAGATATTATACAACTAATAAGTAGTTTTCACTTGAGCTATGAAATACATTTTCTCTCACCAGTATGGAATCCTTAGCTTTTTCTCTTTATGTATTTTAGGCTGTGTAGTATAATTCACTATTTTGAGTGCTATGAAGCAAAATGCTTTATAGACTACAGCTTGTGGAAGATGAAATCAGAAGCCATCATAGTGCTATGAAGCAAAATGTTTTATAGACTACAGCTTGTGGAAGATGAAATCAGAAGCCATCATAAACATTCAGAATTTTAACCTATTTCTTTTTATAGTAACAGCCACGTTCAATTTTGTATTTTACACAAAATAAGTAAATGGGGTAGTTTGATTTGGCAATGCAGTCTTCTGATCTTTGATGTTTTACATAGTTGGCTACTTTATCTGAAACTCCTGAATAGATATATGCGAAGGCTTTGTAAACCAGAGGTCTTGCCCATATTTTTTTGTTTTGTTTCATTTTAACTTTCTTAGAAGAAGCAAGGGATGCCTCCAAATTCTCTGAAGTACATCTGCACATTTCCACACATATTAGTACAAGAAATTATTTGGTAGATAAAAATGTTTTGCTTGCAGCTCATTTGCCTTATCAGTAATAGAGGAGTTTTAAGTCATTTTATTATGCTGCCCTAGATTGCTTTAACCTTAATTTTTCACACACATAATTGTGCTTTTTCTCCTAACAAGAAAGAGTTATGGAACATGTGTTCAGGTGTAATGACAATTGATGCTGAAGGAAAGACCTGTTTCTAAATCTCTGTAACAGACTCACCACACAATTATAGCACAGCTAGCACCAGAACAGTCACTGACTGATATATTTTTTTAATCTATGAACAAGATATTTTCTTGTTCATAATGTAGATAAAAAATTCCATTATTTACTTCTCATTTCACAATGGTGTGGACAGATTTAGATTTGCTGTTGCTGAATAAACAGACAGTTTCTCTTTGCTTGCTTTGCACAGACTGTGTGGTCCAGGCACCTCTAGAGCCTTATTTCCGCATCTGCCCCACAACTGCGGAAGAGTCACAGGCTGTGGGGAAAGCTATGGAAGGGATCCCTTGCACATTCTCATCTGTCCACTAGCAGAATGAATGCAATTAATTCTCTGAAACTTATAGGTTCTTGGATGGATAAATTATAGATATCCTTGTCAGAGAGAAAAATCCACATAAACAGACAGTACATCACCTTAGTCAAAATTTGGCATTTAGTGCCTGACATGGGATCACTGAGAAGGTGTCTAGGCAAACCTCATGGAATTATACAGCAAAATAGGAAGATTTGCCACAACTGAATTTATTATTTAGTGTTATTTCTAACTTTATTCTAAGTGAAGTAAAAAAACTGCATAAAGCACAGTAAGCAAAGCAAAAACAAGGTTTTCACAACTACTTTAAGGGAGAGTGCATTGTGAGTCAGCCCCCTGCCAAGGAACCAAAATTATACATCAATGTACACATCCCTGATTTTGCAGAAGTAGAATTCTGATGAGGTAAAACCATCAGTAGCAGTGACCTGTGTAGGTAGGATGTCAGTGAGTTATTTTTAAATTCTTCTCAGTAAAAAACTGTGTATGCTCACCTGTGCTGTATATGCGAAAAAAAATATCCGCGTCTAAGTTATAAAGCAAGACTTCTGTGGAAGCAGAAGCAGGCTCATCATCGTTATATAATTATTTTTTAAAAGCTAAATTGTGTTTTTATTTACAAGGTAAGAGGGCAATAAGGGATCTCACAAACTGCTACTTTTTAAAGAACTTCAGGAATCAAGTGGAATGTCTTTTTTTAATTTGTATTAATTCCAGATTGAAATCCCGTATATCCAATTTTAGCCTACTGCACATTTTTACAGCTGACTGTACATTTGTAACTTCTGGAAATAAGAGCTTTTATTATGGAAATGCTGGCATAGTTTTAGCTGGGGTCGGCACACGCAGCATACCGTAATGTGCTTTAAAACTTGAGATGGAGACCAAAAGTCTGAGGCTCAACAGTAGCAAATCCTGTACGTATGAAACACAAGCCTACCCAGAAAAAATCACACAAGTCTTCTGCTTCTGGCATAACTCTCATTGATTTAAAGGTCAATATGAACCTCACAGTATTTGTTCAAAAATAAGGTGGTAACGATGTGCTTTGCACACACAAGCTGAAATACTTGGAATAATAAAAGATATAGAAGAGCAAGAGAAAACTGATATATATGAAACTAAGTGATCAGTAAAAAAAAAAAAGTTGTGTTAAAATTAACAAATGTTAGTATTTTGAAACCATGTTAATATTTTGTTTTGGTTGCTGACAATCAGAAGCATATTCCTCAGCCAAAAAGTGAATACTGAAATGTCAAATCACTTTAATTTATTCATCTGTATAGTGAGACAGGCAGTGCTATACCAGTCTGATCAGGATGAAACAATAGATTGATACTGCATCAAATGATGTGAGAAAAAGAGTTCTCTTAGCAAGGTCCATAAGGCAAGAGTAAAACAGCCTGACCATCTCACTAATGTGGATTTAAAATGAGAGTTCAGGATTATGAGCATAAAAAGTGTTGATTATCAGATAAATGGAGTCAGATGGAAAATGACATCCTTCCTAATTTTTACTGTGCTTAATGGCAAGTGACTTGGCACACATTTAGTACACATGAATACAGTCCTTTCATTTTCTAGCCTTTCTTATTTCTCACTTTATTCCTTACCATCCTATTTTTCATTCACCTTCTCCTATGCTTCTAAGCTCAATACAGCTATTCAATACCTCTTACTCTCCTGGTCACTTCAGACAGGATAAATTCACACTCTAAGCTGTGCATTAACCTGCCGTCTCCAGACACACAAATGCTTGCCTAGCTGGGGCTGTGCAAAACACTAGTGCAATGTGGATGTGGACTAAATATAGGAAGATAATCCTTGAGCTCTCCCACAGCTGTTACTGACGGAGAGACACGTTTACTTGTAATTCTGATGATGTTTGTTGCAACTAATTATTGAACAGAACCATGGAGTGTCTGCTTCTAAATTCAGACATTGGCACTACGAAAATATGAGAAGAAATAGGGAATAAATTTTAAAATTCTATTAAATTTTCCAAAATTATTTAAAAATACAAATCTCAAAACATTCTTATAGGAAAATAAGCTGGCATTACTCAACATTGTTGCTGTCTTTGTAAAATAAATTTGTGTTGATGAAGTTTTTTTCCACCTCTATGTTATACTTAGAAATAGGGAGCAAATCACTAGAAGGCAGCTGGAGCCAAAAACTCAGCAGTTATCAGTAGGCCTAACAACAGCCAAAATTCTATCAAGTTTGGATGTACTTCATGTAAAAAATTGATTCTGTACCACTGATAAGCTTGGGGTTCTCTGCACATGGTTATCCAAGTATAAACTGAACAAATGGTTGATAACCTTCATTTTCCGTGTTGCTAGAATCTGTGATGCAAAAAGTCTACAGTTCTGCAGTCAACCTTCTCTTTTTCCAAGTACCCTCATCAGAACCACAATTCTGGCTCTGAATTGATCACTTATTTCTTCAATAACATTAATCTATATGCTTGTTCTGAACTTTTTATACCAGCATATATATTCCTGTTTTCGTTCTGCATTTCAAGTTCTGCAATGTGTAATTTAGAACTCAGAAATGTATGTAATATATTTCAGACATCAGTTATGTTCAAATCTCGAAGTGCTCTAGGATTTCTTAATATTTTTAAGTGTGATATGCTGAGTTTTATCTATTTTTTCACTGGTTTCAAAGTATAGCACCAGTGGCAGATACCATATGGGCCTGGAACAGATACTATTTGGAATTATTTCTGTTAGAGATGAGCATTTTTCATTGATTTATACACTCTCTTTTTGATCACTATTTCCCAGAATCTCCCAGCAGCTATAAAATTCAGTTTTAAAAGAAATAATTAGAAAATACTGATGTGAAAATGAAGGTTATGGTTGTATAGAAGTTACTAATACTGAAATGATTAAGTGCACAGATAGATGTTGCAGCTGAAACTCAGTATGAATCAGTATGAACAAAAAATAGAAGCCCACTCTTGTACACTGTAGCATAAGTTCTCACTATGCAATGCATTAACAGTAAAAAAAAAAACCCCAACAAAACTCCCTCCAACAGCCTAAACCATCATTTTTTTAATTAAGAGTATAAAATTAGTACTATTTCTGCAGATTCGAAAATAATGAGTCTGGTATCTTTATCATGTCTTTATTATACCTCAAGAGAGATGGACAAGCAAAAAATCATGTATAATTTATCCCGTAGGGAGAAATATTTTTAAACAGTGGAGTTTTTACACAGGCAGAATGAAAATAAAGAAAAGGATATGAAGCTGAATTTTAAATATTGTTTTATATAATGCACCAGTAAAATCAATGGTATTTTGGCAAATGTGTGTATGTGTGCATGTGATTGGCTTAAATATATATTCAGGTATTTGGGTGAAAAGTCTCATTTGTCCTTGCCAAAAGCTACACCAATCCCAGCTCAGGTAGGTGATGAAGATGGGGGAGCCAGATTTTCCAAGCCAGAAAACTGGGGCTTATTTTAGCCTGGCATAATTTCAAAAGCAACACTACATCAATGCAAAAAGAATGCTAAAGCAATATGGCTAGAGTCAGCATCTCATCGTGGTTATTTCCACTTGAAAACAAAGTAAAGAGAAGTTACTTACCAATTACCAGATTTTTGTAAGCTACCTTGTACACATTAATATTTGTGAATGATCTTGTACCAAGGGTCTTGAAGAGAGACTTTTTTTTTTCCCATGCTTTTGCAATATCTGGAAATATTACACATTTTCCAATCTCTTTACTTACATCATCGTCACGCATAAAAGGCATGTTTGCAAGATCTTCAGTTATCTATCATGTACAATTTCCACAATGTAAAGGTGCTTCCAGAGAAAAGGCAAGGAGATTTGACAGTGAATGGATGACTCTCAGAAGAATCCCAGGCACTGTAAACAAGCCTTCTTTGTGTGCTTACTTCATGCACACGCATACAACAGGTCATTCCTGCAGGTTTGCAGGAAGGCATTGAGACTCCCCAGTAAAGACTGGCCTAATTTCTGGAAATCTGTTCATAGCATTAGTACAAGAATTAGAAACTGCTCTCCAGACTGCTTTGAAGACAGAGAACCAGATACATAGCTGAATGCATGCAAGTCTATAGATTTTGAATGATTGCACTTCCTCCTTGAATCAATAATGTATGATTAATGTTTTGTGTTCCTCATGATTTCAGAAAATCAGATAGAATTTTAAGTCCAGCTCTTACTTATTTAGAATCTCATTTATCATATCTGAAATTAATTCCACTATTTTCTTTCAGTCACTAAGGAAAAAAAATTACTCACATAGGTAAGAAGTGAGGAATATTAAATTATTTTCAAATTTTAAATGTAGTGAGCTTATCTTTAAATGCAAAGGTATTTACATTATATAAAATATTTGTTACACAGATGAGATGGACTTGCCTTTGTAGTTAATTGAGAAGTCTTTATCATGCATTTTTGACAGATTTATAGGAACTCTGTTGAGTAATAAAATCGAAATGCTTCTACAACACCAGGCTTCTGAGCAGCTTTTAAATCATTATAATTTATTTAAGCTACCACCTCAAAGTGTTATTTCACTAACTGGAATCCTCTGATCTTAGTTATCTTGAGCTTGGGATACAATGGAGACTATTCAGTCACAGGTTAATATGAATAGAAAGCTCAAGAACTGACATTTTGTCAACTATCAATGTTAAAAAATGGTTTGATGACATTCGGTATGTAGTAGTTCCTCTTGTCTTTAGGATTATTCAAATATCAGAACTTAATATCATAATAGAAAAAATCTTTTAGAGCCTCTTGAGCAGTTACTAAAATTCATGATTTCACATATAGTGTCTGTGTAAAAGACATTTCATTTTATTTTACTTTTTTTAACTTCAGACCTCTTGTAGTCGGTTCCAACGAATGAATGTCTGCTTGCAGCTGGAGTGCATTATGTGATTCCTGGAGTCCATGTTCTCCTTTAGTTTTATTTAAAAAAATGTTGAATAATTCAGTTTCTGGTTTTTCAGAAAGCTTCACAATGTAGACTAGAGCACAGTAAATGGGAAACTTGCTTAAATTACATTGAAACTTCTGTCTCTAAGACTGCTTAGGTACACAGAATGCATCTTTTCAGACAGACCTTCCCCTTTGCAGAGTAAATCCATATTAATTTTGATCTATTAAGCACATTTTAATTTCTAGTCCGATTTATACTTTCCTATAGGAAGATTTTCTTCTAGGATAAGGATCTTTTGAGTTTTGTAGAAATGGTCTGTGGTTTCCCAGATATCCATATTTCTATATATGTGTGTTCTTCCCTATGCTGTTGCCTGTGTGTAGTGGGTTGATGCTGACTGGATGCCAAGCACCCACCAAAGCTGCTGTCACTGCCGTTCCTCAGCTGTACAGGGGAGAGAAAATATTACAAAGGGTTCATGAGTTGAGATACGGAACAGGAGAGATGACTCACCAAATACCGTCATGGGCAAAATAGGCTCTAATTAGAGATAATAACTGAATTCATTGTTGACAAAACCAAAGCAGGATAACGAGGAGTAAAATAAAGCCTTCAAAACACCTTCCCCTAACCCATCCGTCCTTCCCAGCTCCACCTCCTTCCTCAGTGGCATAGAGAGACAGAGAATGGCAGTTATAGTCAGTTCATCACACGTTGTTTCTCCAGCTGTTCAGGGAGAGGAGCCCTTCCCATTCTTCATCATAGGGTCCCCTCCCATGGGAGATAGATCTCCATCAACTTCTCTAGCATGAGTCCATCTCACGAGCAATAGCTCTTTGCAAACTGCTGCAATATGTGTCCATCTGATGGGCAACCGTCCTTCCAAAACTGCTGCAGCATGGGTCACTTTTCCATGGGGTGCAGTCCTTCAAGGACAGGCTGCTCCAGTGTGGGATCCTCTCTCCATGGGTCTCGCACAGGGTCACAGTCTCCTCTCAGGCATCCACCTGCTCTGGTGTGGGTCTCCTCCATGGGCTGCAGATGGATCTCTGCCTCCCCGTGGACCTCCTTGGGCTGCAGATGGATCTCTGCATCTCCATGGACCTCATTGGGCTGCAGGAGGCAGCTGCATCACCATGGTTTGCACCATGGGCTGCAGGGGAATCTCAGCTCTGGCACCTCCTCCCTCCCCTTCTCCACTGACCTTGTTGTCTGCAGAGTTGCTCCTCTCACTTATTCTCATCTCGCTCTTCTCTGGCTGCAAATACATCTGTGCAATACTGTTTTTTCTTCTTCTTGAATTTGTTATCACAGAGGCATTACCAGCATAATTGGCCCAGCCTCGACCAGTGCATCCGTCTTTGGAGCTGCCAGGGATTGGCTCTGCTGGACATGGAGGAAGCTTCTGGCACCTCCTCACAGAATTTACTCCTGTTGCAACCCCATTTACCAAAGCTTGGCCATGCAAAATCAATACACTGCGGTGCTGATGTTGATGATATGTATGCAACTGGAAAGCAGGTGTCTAGGGCCAAGGCTAAGTCCTAAAAGTCACTGGAAAGCCCTGTGTCAGTGATAGAATAGCCTCTCTATTAGCAACAGCATTTGTTTTCTTGCCTTTATTTTAGGCAGTGTGAAAAGTGGTTTTGTGAGCTGTAGCTAAAAGGTACAGGTGTTCCTTGAACAAAATAATTCTTTGGTTGATAGCATCCAAACTGGTATATGACTGAAAGAAATATATACAAGAAAGACTTTAGCTACTTTTCAGGGGTGAAAGACATTCCTTCTAAAGTGTTAACTGAGATTACACTATTTTTTTCAACGGGCTGTAGTTAGTTCTATGAGAGAAAAAGATCTGCAGCAAGTAGCCAGTATCCCAGATTACAGATCAAATCTGATTAACTCTGAGTAACTACTTTGAAATCCTTCTTGGGTTTTATCCATTTGGAAAGAGTTTTCATTGGATTTTGGCTAGCTTATTCATAAATAGGAAAAAAAAGGTGATTTTACTTGAAATTAACTTTGCTTAAGAGTAGAAAATAAACTGGAAGATCTACACAGTTTATCAGTAGTGTTCACTATAATGCTTTTGCAATTCTTACAGGATCATTATCAACAGCACCTTTCTTCCTCGCTACTCCCATTATTTGAAAATGAATATTAGGAAATATTGTGTGCATTCCTTTTGTTTACAATGACATAAAAATAAAAATTACTTAGACCCAGTTATCTTAAATGTTAAATGTCTCTCGTACTTTTGTCCTCGATTTGGATAGCCACCCATAGCCAGCTCTTGAGTTTTGCGATAACACAAAACATCCTACATCCTATAAAGTGTCTAATTCAAATAACTGAATTTTCCACAGGTAATATATATAATTCAGTCCTTAAATCAGTCCTCAGCCTGATATTCTAAGGCATCTAAGATACTATTAGAAGCTAGCAGCCAGCAGCTGAATAAAATCCTTAGTGGTCAGTGCAGGTATGGTGGCCAGCAACTATGAGTCCTATATAGGTACAAGTAGAATTAATTTTTTTTTCATCTACCAGACGACATAGAAAGATTGTCCTCTATATGTCAGAATTTGAATCTACAGCCTTTACTTGAGTAAAATCCTCATCAAATTATGAATATAAATATTTTCCTTTATGTTTTTTGTCCCATTTTATTGACATGGGCCAGAGAAATCCCAGACATGAGTACAGACTGGTAGAACCCATTGTGAGAAGCCCAGCAGAGAAGGATTTGGGGATGAGAGGCTGGACATGAACCAGCAGTGTGCATTTGCAGCCCAGGAAGACAACCTGATTGATAGATTGCATGGACAGAAGTGTGACCAGGAGGTTGAGGAAGGTGAGTCTGACTCTCTATGCTGCTCGCCTGAGACTCCATCTGTTGTGCGATGTCCAGCTCTGGGGCTCCCAGCACAAAAAAGATGTGGGCCTGTTGGAGTGGGTCCAGAGGAGAGCCATGGAGAGGCTCAGAGGACTGGAACACCTCTCTCATGAACACAGTCTGAGTGCTCTAGGTTTGTTCAGCATGGGAAAGAGAAGGCTCCAGGGAGGCCTCATTATGGCCTTCCACAACTTTAAAAGGGCTTATAAAAATCGTGACTTTTTACTCAGGCAGATAGTGCTAGGACAATGAGGAATCGTTTTAAACTAAAAAGGAGAGACTTAGATTAAATGTTGAGAAGAAATTCTTTACTATGCGGCTGGTGAGGCACTGGAACAGGTTGTCCAGAGAAATTGTGGATGTTCTGTTCCTTGAGATGTTAAAGGCCAGGTTGGATGGGGCTTTGAGCAACCTGGACTAGTAGAAGGTGTCCTTGCCCATGGGGCACGGCAGCTGGAACTAGGTGATCTTTAAGGTCTTTTCCAACCATTCTATAATTCTGCAATTCTATTACATCAGTGGATATATTTTGAGGTTATGCCTCTGTGCATAGAAGGAAAGTTTGGAACTCTCCACTGAGTAATAGCACCCTGTCTTCAACTTTACTGTGTTATTTAGTGCTTTCGGGTGCCACGTACAAGCATTGCCTACGGAAATTTTTAATGTATGTCAAACATTTAGTGCAATATTAAGCCAATAGAAAGCCTATTACTTTTTCAGAATAATTTGGTGTTTGCAAAAGGAAACTAAGAGCCATGGTAATTTGATTTTATAAGTGGTAAGCTCTACAAGGTTCCTGTACAAGGAATAAGAGATATAATTCCACTAAAAAATAATAATACCTAAGGAATCTTTTTCCTTTGCTCGGTAAACCCAAGTTCTTCAATTTTTAGGAAAAATCTACAGGTTTTTTTGTTGCTGCTTCTGTGTAACAAGCAAAGAATGAATATCATCATTAAATTTCTTTCTTTTTTTTTTTTTTTTTTTAGTTAATTCAAATTCTATGTTAAAATCAAATTAATATTTAAAAAATAACCAAAATATTAGAAATTACTCTAAGAAAGGCAAGAAAGAGCTTCACAACTTTTGGAATATTTTTTTATTAGTTTGCTTTTGAGAACTGCTTTAATCAATTTCTCTGCTCCTAACATAGCATCTTTGGAAGATACAAAAAAGGAATTAAAATTATTTTTCCCATAAGACAAAGTCTTCTAGGAAAAAATATTGATAAAATGCATATTTGCTTTTATTTCTTTTTCTGGACAACAAAATGACATTTTGTGTTCTTTATTTAGAAATTCTCATATTGTTATTTCTTATGGAAATATGATTTGTGTGGTGAAAACCATGTGAGATAAGGCAGAGTATTTTTATATACTGCTAGTTTTCCAGCCACTATAATGTGTGCTTCACACACAACTACTGAGGAGTTTGCTCATTGGCTCCTGTTGGTGTAAATTTTCTTACATCTGTTAGGATGTCAGTTTCTACCTGTTGGGGGTTTGCACAGTATTCACCCATCTTTCAGTACCATACGAGCAGGATTTAGCTCAAAATTTCCTGAGCTCTTGTGTGACTCGGTAGAGTTCAATCACAGGAGATGCAATCATTTGGAACAGTAAAACAGGTCAGAGTGTCACTTTGCTATCTGGATAATGTGCTGAGGATTTGTCTGCCATTGCTAGTTTATTCCTTTGATATTCATCTTTTTTATTGTATTTCCTTTCTTGGATAAAGTCACATTTATTTTATGACCCTTTGGAAATGTGGCATTAATAATAGTTGAAATGGTGCCACCATAATATAGTAATGGTTTGATTACTGTTGAAATTTCATTTATTTTTAGTTCCTTTCTTCTAGAACTATTAATGTCTTATGTGCATAAACTTTGCATAAATGAAAGTTAAGCTGCCATCAGTGATTGTCATAATGTGGCTATAAATACCATCAGATGCACTTTTTGTTTATTTATATATTTATTTTTTTAAAATAAGAAACACGCCATTTTCAAAGCAAAAGCCTTAACATTAAGGTGTAAAGAATTTAAGTAACTGGGTGAGCAAAACATATTTTGAAAATATGTTTGACAACAAAGGCTTTATTTTCCTTACTTGGTTTTCCTTACTTCCTACTTACATGTTATTTGGGAAATTACAGAAGTTGCTTATTACCTAGGAGTTATTTTGACCCTACTGTTATTCAAATTCTATAAACTATTTTCAATTGGCTAGTATTGCAGTCACCACGAATACAATTTCAAATAAATTTCCTTTTAAAGACATATTCTTTATGAAATTATTAAGAAGGAATCCTGAGTCTTAGCACACTTTCTGGACTCTTTTGAATGTTTATAAACTGTGACTTAAAACTGCAGTAACAAACCCTCAGTGCAAAACAGGAAAAGACCCAAAAGCAAAGTAAATCAGAGCAGTGATGGTCTAGTGAAGGTGGGGGTTTACATAGAAGCCATGGTCAGATAAGGGATCTCAAAACAGTCATTACAAAAGGAACTCAAGTCATAGAATAGCCAAAGTTGAATGGGGCTCACAAGGATCATAAAAGTTCAGGACACCCCCAAGAGTCACATGATGTGCCTAGGAGCATTGTCCAAATCTTGCTTAAACTCTGGCAAGCTTGTGCTCTGACCCCTTTCTTGGGGAGTTCTGGGATCTGTTCTGTTAAATACCAAAGGACCCAGTGACAGGGGAACACAGCACAAATGAACAAATGAAGAAGTGCACACATGCACACAGGCACACACACAAACATAGACATAGACATAGTCTGATTTTCCCCAGAATCTGCCCAGAGATAATGGCAGAATTGGACCAACAGTGATATAATCAAATACTGAAATAAAATCTGGCTACATTTTAAGACCTTGCAAATATTCTCTTCATTCGCAAACTAGAACAGAAACCTACATCAAAATGCTGTGAAACCAGAATATTCAGAGGCAGTTCTGTACTTGAACTTTCCTGTCCATGTAATGAATAGTTTGAAATCTTTGTATCAATTCATATCAAGGAATTGCTAAGAATTTTATCTTCAAGTCCAGTTGAAAGCAATTTTGCTCACAAAAATAGTTCCATTTAAGTAATTTGCATGAATAAAGGCTGCAGCATCAGACTCTTAAAATGTGAACTTTTGCATTACTAAGCTCACTGAGAAAGATATAATATTCCTTTGAACACAATATTAACTGTTTTCCTTTTTTTCTCAATAATATAATGAAGTTCTTGTGCCTGTCATAATGTACCCAGTCTTTTAAGCGCTCTTTGTGAGTAAAGGTCAGTGGCACTAACTCAGTACAGAGCAGGAATGCTTTACAGGACTTTACCAGATAGTGGAAAACGGTCCCAGTGCACCTAATAAGAATGCTAATTTAGAGAATCAAAAGATGTATACACACTTGCTTTCTTCACTTGCTTTCTTACTAGCTTCTCCATGCAGGAAAAAATATACCTATGGTGAATATTTACTTATCTTTCTTTTCCATGCAAAATATTTGCCTGCCCTTGGACTTGACTTCATCTTGGGGCAGAATTGTGTTAAGCAAAACAAAAAAGATAAGATAATATTCATCTCTGCTTGGCAGCAGCAGAAAAGCTAGTGAAAAATGCATTCATCTTTGTCCATAGAGCAGTAGCAAGAAGAAAATACATTTAAGTTTCTTCCTATGTATGTTAATAAGCCCAGGATAAAAAAAAAATAAATATTTCTTTGTCCCTGATTCTACAAATGATAAGGATAAAATTACAGAAACCGTGTTGATAAAGATCTGTATAAGAATTGCAATTCTAACACATGAGAAAATTATGAAGGTGGAAACTTTTGGCATTAACTAGTTTTGGACATTTGAGAATATTTCTTCTCCTACCATCAAACTATTGAGAAGATATTATTTCCCTTTGTCCCAGTTTGGAGACAAATTTGGAGGAACGTCCAAATTTGAACGTTCTCTGATAGAAGCCAGGTTACAGCCGCCCCTCCCCCACCAGGTTCGGGAAAGAAATATTTCCTCAGAGGAAAGTGAAAGAGGAATAAAAATTA
>VZTE01001018.1:104375-241544 GCA_013397775.1 Eulacestoma nigropectus
GAGTTTTGGGGTTTGTGAAGGTTGCTTGGGGCTTTTGTTTCTCCTTACAAGATCTAAAGGCTACAGTGCTTGCTATACTCAGCTGTAGAAGGCAGTGGTACAACTCTGGTTGCAGCATCTAAACATTTCAAAAAATAGTACCTAAATATTTATAGTTTTCAATCTTGTTCTCGCTGGAAAACATTAAAAGAAATAAAATACACAAAACCACAAAACACCTGGAATCCTTGCACACATCAGTATTACTTATCTGCACTTATGAGTTCATTCTTAGCCTTGTGGTCATTGGTGCATGAAATGTTTCTGATCCCCTTTTTGACAATTGTAATTTGTTTGCTCTTTTGCTGTTAATTTGAATATCTGATTTTTAGTCAACAACGCTGTTTCCAAGGCCATCTGTCTGGCAGATTTGGTCTGAAAAGAAAATTGAAATTATTTGCATGTCGCATGTAATTGTCTGTAATATCTGCTCTTTTTTTTCCAAAACTTCCTGAAAAATCTGAACTGCATGCATGCACAAATTATTAAATGCAGAGACAACAGAATATAGTGAGCTGTCTCTGAAATAAGCATTAAATTTTACTCCTGTGGTCAGAGAAAAGTGAGCTGACTTTTAGTATCCTAAAACTTGGTCCCTATTAACGAATTGCGCTTACGCAGCAGGTTTTAATGACCTCTTTTAGAGTGTCATACGCAAAGGATCCTTGTATTTTATTTTTATTATTATTGTAGTTTTTGCTGTTAATATTTTATTGTGATTCCACTTTAACAGATTTCGTACACGCATACCTAGAGTTAGTATTAGTTGGAGTTCTACTTTGTTTTAAAGTTGACATTAAATTCAGTCGAATACACATTGGATAATAGTTGTGGCAGTGGAAGAAGTTCTTGAGTTGCACAGAAATGGATTCTGAAATGGAGGAGCTGGATATAATAAAATGACCATTGCTTGGGAAATAAGCAGTGGTTATTTATACAGAGATTTCTCTGAGCCCTAGTTTTTTTCAGATAATTCTCAAAAAAAATTGGAAAAGAACATTCGCTGTACGTGATGGGAGTTTCTTATCAGAGCACAGAAGAAGGAAGAGATGGAACAATCTCAGTGGAGCACACGTGTCTGACACATACATTCGCAGAACTACCCTTCTGACTAGATTCTATGGTCAAACCAAGATACCTAAATCCTAGTGATAGTTCTCAACTATTAGTTGTATATAGTTATTTTGTGTTTGATATTGTATACTACATCAGACACTGTAACAGCCAAACAAATCACCGAAAATATTATTAGGAATTCTGGGGAAAGCTTCTAACATTTCTGTGATTTGTTCAATTTCTATGTCTTTTGGCTTTGGTTATCTGACATTTTCACAAATGAAGGACTAAAAGATGGGGAAAAAGTAACTTTTTAACAATGAAAATAATGCTTTTAAAACTAATTTAATGACAGGCTGTGCCTATCAAAATCTTGTATTTCTCTTCAGTGTTTAGGTTTACATTTTACTAACTGATATGCTCTTGGTATTGTTCAGATTCTGTCTCCTATTCAGAATGTTCAGCTAGGTGACTGATCTACTATGGTGTATATGAAGCTGATCTGTTCTTAGCATACCTTGTGTTCCTTTAGTATAAACAAAAAATATACATATTTCTGTTAATCACAGATTTAAGACCAGGACCCCTTCGGTTGGAAATCCCCTGAAGTGACTTGTTTTGAATAAGATTTTCCTGCCATCAACTACAAGATTATCATGCCACATGATTTTTCGTTTTGATTAATTTTTATTTTAGAGTTTAGGAGTCCAAAGTATTAGAATTAACAAGCAAAAATTTAATGTTTCTGCTACCAGATCTTCTACCCTGAACTTTGACTTTATCTTTCTACCAATATGGACTCTGGTTTGATATCAAATTGGTTTTAGCATCTATAATTCCACATAGAATATACATAGAAAATACATACGGAAATACAGAGCAGCCTATGTTGTTACTGAATTTTTTTAACTGACCTAATAAAAAGCACCATCAGATCTAGAGTAAAATCTAAGATGTTGTGTGTCTCTCTCTGTATACACAGATAGATTCATATCTATAGTTCCAAACAAGTAAAACCAGAGGGACATAGTGATGTATTCATTCAAGCTGGCAGTAATAAGTGAACTGGGAGCAGAAATTGTTAAGTACACTTTGGGAGACATTGTGCTGAAGGAGATAAGAATCATTAGGAAAACGGGGAGCTGGGGACAGTCTATTTTACAACCAAGTAGTATGGAACTAAAAAATAGGTGATGGTTGTCAGGTTGATAGTCCTGTGGGAATTTTTGAGGTATGTGTATATATATATATATATATATACACACACACATATATCTGTGTGTGTATATATATATATATTTCTTCTTCCAGATCCAGACAGAATAAGGTTTGATACTATAAAAGAGCCTTTGAGCAAAACTGTAATGAAAACTGTAAATGGTAATAAAACAGTAAAATACCACGACATGGCTGAGATCAACATTGCTCAGTTCTTTTGTTGTTCTGCTGTGATTTTCAATATCCAGCTGAGTGTGATTGATTCTTAGCTAGGGATTGAAGTTTACACATACTACCAAAATAACACAGACCTGAGTCAGTAATCATTTGCACCCTATTTCCTTTCAAGTGTACCTTGATAATACAACTGAGATAGAAGGACACTACAACACTCTCTCTTCTGGCATTCCTGATTGCTTCTTCACACTCACATTAAAAAGAAGTTTTCTGGAGAATATCCAGAAGTACTATGGCAGAAGAAACCTGGTCTACAGCCAGATGCTTTCCCTCTTTGCTTCTATGAACAGAGGGAAGTAAATACATGGCCTGAAACATGAATGAAATTAGGAAGGAGCATAGATTTTTGTGGCTTGACATTTCATTTCATCCCTGTAATCTAGTGGAAAATAAACAGTGCTCCAGAGTTTTTTGTTGTTTTTTTTTTTTTTTCTGTGGATGAGCAAGTATTTGAGTTAAAAAATGGCCATCCACCGATCACAATAATTAAGCCCTTTGCCACTCGTTAACACCTGATTTTTTCAGATTGAGAGATCGTGGGTCTATTTGTCTCCCATAGGTCACAGCCATCCAGGAGTCTGCAGAGACTGTGCAATAGTGGAGATCAGAAGGTCATTGATGCATCTCCCAGAATTCAGACTGCTTATCTTTTGAATACAGCATTTTTTGTAAGGGTGTTACTTTTTAGATTATCTGAACCCCACATTTTGTTGAAAATAGTAGAGTATTAAATAATAGATTGATCATGAAACAAATCAATTGATTAATTTTGTAGTTCCTTTCATGTAACAGGAGCCTTCACAATACACTGTGATCTCTTGTGATTACATGTGTGGACAGCAGTATATATCAAGGAAAACCAAACAGGTGTAGAATCTTAAGATTTAGTTTTCCATATGGAGATAATGGTGGTTTCAGCTTTTAATTAAAACTTCTGCTGAGTTTCTAGCTTGATTTCTTACCTCTTGAGTCTTATTCAGTTAGATAAGGAGTAATTTAGGCTACATATCTATTCTTATTTATGTTAATATTGTTTTAAAGGGACTTCCACATCTTGACTACAGCCAACGAATTGACAGTAACTGGATCTTTTGTAGATCAGAGTAGCTCCATTTTAGTCATTACAGTAGCATTGACTGTCCCCAGCAGTAACAGCACAGAATCATAGAATCACAGAATCATTAAGGTTGGAAAAGCCCTCTAAGATCATCGAAGCTAACCATTAATTTAACACTGCCATGTTCACCACTAAACCATATCCCCAAGTGCCACTTCTACACATTTCTTAATACTTGCAGGGATGGTTATTCCCTGGGAATATTTTTCCAATGCCTGACCACCTTTTCAGTGAAGAAATTTTCCCTAATACCCAGTCTAAACCTTCCCTGTCACAACTTGAGGCCATTTCCTTAAGGATACAAGGGTCTTGTCACTTGTTATGTAAGAAAAAAGACTGGCACGCAGCTCTCTACAATCTCCTTTCAGGTAGTTGTACAGAATGTTAAGGTCCCCTCTTTTTCTTCAGACTAAATACCCCCAGCTCCCTTAGCCACTGTTCTAACGGTTCTCTAGTCCTGTCACTGTTTTCATTGCCCTTGGTCTTAAATATTGCCTAAGATATGTTACAATATGCAATTATTGCCCAATTCCTTAGGAAAGATTTGCCTGGGCCTCTCATGCATAGGCACAAAAAAATTCACATATGCATGTACAAAAAAACTCACAGTCTTAGGGCCAGAGTGAATCAACTGGATTTTTAAGAGGAACCCAGAACATACACATTTACAGAAATCCCCCCACAAGTGATTCCTGCATGCACATTAGAAGTTATTTGACCAAATCTGATCCAGTAATGTTAATGGAAGTTATCATGAATAAACTTTGTGAGGTACTGACATAATGTGTCCCAGAGGTTGCTGGTGCCAGTATTTACAGTGGGCTTGTATGCATATTGGGTGACATTTTCCATGTCTGCTCACAAGTCTCTAGTATCACCTCAAGTGATCTCAGGTAATGACATGTGTCTCTAAGGACATCTGCAATGTGTCTAAGAGCAACTGTAGAAGATTTTGCTCAGGTAAACACTTTCCTTCAATAGAAATTCTTATCTAGGTGAAGTCTTAAGAATCTGCTGAAAAAAGATTTGGCAGACATACCCTAGAAATATGACTGAGATGTTGCATGAAATTTTGATGATACATAATGAATAAAAAAGACAGAAAAACAACAATACATATACATTTAATCTTCCATGCATGGCTCTAGTTCCCAAGTCCAATGATTTATTTGCAATTCCTGCTAGGTTGATGCTTTGCTATTATATTATTTTTGTTAAAACATGTGGTTTCTAATGCTATTACTGATATCTCCCTTTTTGCATTCAGCAGAAGGGATGTGCTCACTCAGAGCTTCACTGGCATTGGGCATATTATGTAAGTCACTTGGGAAGTATTTCATGCACTCATTACACTTTATCAGCACGAAAGGAAGCACAGAGAATCAAAATAAAAGAATTCACACAGAGCAATAGAAAACAAGATGTGCTCTGTAGAATATTCATGAAAGGCTTGCGGTATAGCTGAGAGGTACCTGAAGATAGACGATATTGTGATAGCATACACATTTCTCAGTCTTTAAAATTGCATAAGCCCCCAGGTACAATTACTCATAGCCTTGCACAGCCTCATTCAGTAGTCTTGAAGCATTAAACACTTGTTTATAAAAGACAGAATTCCCTGGGCTTCATTGATTTTTCTTATGATGCCTTGAAGACAGTGCTAACCATTTAGATTAGTAATACTTGGAACTCTGTACAAGACAGCTGCATATTTTCTGTGACACACAGCTGTAGGAAACAAAATATCATTGATGAAAACAAGTTAGAAGAACAAAGAGTTTATTGTAGCTCACATGATGGCTTCAGCTTTGATTCAGCAGTGTTTGAGACACAGGAGAAAAATTTTATGAGCTTAAGCAGAGCCAAAGTGCAATGGTGGATATTGGTGTAGGACACTTTTATGCGTCTTATTTCATTGACATCGAAAGTGACTAAAAATGAAAGAAGGGACGAAAGGGTTGTAATAAAATGCACAGGTTAATATTCACTTACTAAATTCTGCTTAAAGTCTTGTAATGTCAGAGCTAATTTAATCCAATTGCCTTTTAGCTACAGTGTCTTGCTCCAACATCCAAATATAATGACTTTTTAATATAACTTGTACTGTTCTGTATCCAAAGTTGGATTTAGTAATGCAATTTACTCAGTCAGAACCAACATATTTTGTAATTGTCTCACACCTGCACAATCTCTATATTAATATATTAATAAGTCTATCTTAAGCCTAGAGGAAAGGGAATTTTAGAGAAGATAGAACCCTAAACTGCAACTATATTGCGTAAAGCATAGTATAGGTATGCCATATCACTGCATTCTATTATTTGGGTACTTCATCATAGGCTGGGAGGAAAATCTATTCGGCTTTTTTATTATTCATATGGTGTTCTACTATCAAAGACAAAACTAAAGTTTGAAGTTAAACTTGTGGAAAATTAGTGTGCATTATTCAGTATACATAGACATTATAAAACTGCCTGAAGAGCACATTTTAAAGACATGAAATACAGCAAAGCAGAAAATGTCAATTTTGTCACTCGTTATTAAATTGGCAACTCTAATATGTAAACCCAAGATTTTTTGTATAATTAATAGTGATTTTTGAATTTTGAAATGGAAGGATTTTGTGGATATTGAGAGAGTGAGAATTTACTCTCAAAAAATTAAGTGGAAGCTTAATTATTTTCCAAGTATTTAATTTTTTTTTAGCTCTCATTTTTAGATAACATTGTCCTGCCTGCTGGACAAGAGGTTGCAGAAAGTCCTAATCTAAAAATTCCTTCTCGATGGACAGCATTGTCTCACTGCTTTACCATCCACTATAAATGTTATCCATAGGAACTGCTGATTCTCAACCATATGCTCTGCATATTGGTGTAAACTTCCTATTTTTCATCTCCATGGGCTGCTTTACAGACCAGGAAGGTTTTGGGGTTTTTTGACAGCCAAAAAAGTCATGTAATGGTGTGGGCAATACTTGCAAATGCAGCCAACCAGTTAAATACATGGACTTTGTCTGATTTGAAAACAATTATTTTAAACATTTGTGTGTTCTTTTGCACACTGGTCATTTTTCCTGCTTGATTGCTCATTTGCCCTCCTTAATTTTATACCTCATTTTGCTTTTGAAATGTGGCTTTATAGTAGAGGAGAATATGCATGCTTTCTGAAGCAATTCGATAAGTTTGCAAGAACCTCTGGAAGGTCAAGTTCTCACAATTTCTAAACTTGCCACTAATGAGGCAAAGGTTGATCCCAGGCAGTGTATCACTTGGAAATCAGAACAGAAAGCACCTGATATACTTTCTCTTTGAAAACCACAGGCAAAAATATGCTTTTAGGTGGAACTAGGTTCTATTTAAAACTTGAAACCTGGTTTGTGGTTAACTGTACTGATCTCTAAATGCTTGCGTGGTAAATGCCTCCTAGTAAAAATCACTGTGTGGCTTATATCGTAACTTGATATTTAATTGAGTTATGCAAAAAAAAGTTTCTATAGTTCTGCTGTATGTCTGAGAAAGAAAATGCATCTCTAATGATACTAAGATACTATCACAACTCTTTAGCATTGATCCACTTCATCTGTGTCCCTTTTATCAGGAAGAGAGAATTGGAAAAATATTTTAGAGAGTTTCATGCACAAATAAGAACTGTAGAAATGGTATAGTAAGAGAAAAGTGGAGACAAAAGGCACTCAGAAAGTCAGGTTGAATCAAAATGTAAACCAGGACTAATACTCTCTGTGGCACAAATTTCGTGTTCTGGGTTTATCTTATAACTATGAAGGATTTGGGTTAAAAGAAAACCATGAGGAAGGATAAAAAGCCATAATACTGATATGAGAAGGAAGGGAGAGGATTAAAGTGATCACAGGGAGACAGAAGGGGGTGTTTACTGTGGAGAAACTAGATAGGTAGAGTAAAAAAGAGAGACCGAAAGAAAAGCCGGTCCACAAAGAGAAAACCACAAATTCAAGAAATCAGGTGTCCTGACATGATGTGTCCCAGGACAGTTTTCCAGCAGTTCCCTTTACTCCTTCAATTGCCTCCCACTTTTGGCTTCCTCTTGGAAGTAGAGGGAAGCCTGACTACCTTGATGGCTTCACACTTGAAATATTTCCCTTCCTTAGTATAAATTAATGGGAAGGTAAGTAAACAGAATCTGATATCCCAGAAAAATGTCCGTGTCCTTCCCATGCTAAATCTAAAGAAATAAAGGACAATTTAAGTTTCCCCTACTCTAGTCAGAGTGTGTACATTCACACTGCCTAAATAGTTTTTTCTTAGAAAAAACCCCTCTCTTTTCTTGAATCTGAAATTAAAAAAAGTCCTCCAGAAAACTGATATTATTATTCTTCAAGATTAAGACAAGACATGCTCGTTTTATCTTAATACCTTTTGTTGAGAGGAAAGGGTTCAAACTGAAAGATCTGGTGAGGAATAAGTGCTTTTGCTCAAAGTGACCTTGCAGCTGGGAATGCTGGTGTGGGAAAACTCCATTTACTATGCCTACAGTTGTTCATCCTCTGTCTGTTTTGAGAACTAGAATTCCTGTGTAGAGATAACAGATTCATATGGACATGCTTGAGCTTCCTGCTGGGGGAGAGAGAGAGATCATAAAAGCACAGCCTCGTGACAAACTGCACGTGCAATTGATATCGTGGGTCAGCAGTGATAGGATGAACTAAGCCTAAGGAAGCCTGTGTCCCTGTGCCTCTCTGCCACCCAGCATTTTCAGCAAGGTAATGAAATAATTCTACTCTGCATTCCAGCTGGGGTTTGGTGGTTGCCCTGGTTACCTATATATGTCAATTCACACACCTGTGTTTCTAAGACCCGGTCTCGAGGAGGAAAAACAACCAGTGTGCGAACACCTTTGTAAGGGTGTAAAAATGTTTGTTTAGTTTTAGCATAAAGTATCTGAGTATATTTTTCAAGTTTTTTTTTTAATGGGTTTTTTTAGGAGACAGAACAAACAATGTAAAGGGGAGATTTACAAAAAATGTCATTACGCTTGTAAATGCTTATTGATTGCGTGTGAAGCTTGCAAATATACAACCACTTGTCAATTGCAGAAGTAAAAATTCAGTTACCTTGGACAATTTGCCCTGTATCCAGTTAACCTATGTTATGGACTGAATCTTTTCTCCATGACCTTGAAATATCACTGGTTTTGTAATTGGAAATTGAAATTCACAGCTAGGAAACGCCCTTGTCGTTTATGCATCTATCACACAAGATTGTTTTTCAGAAGAAAAAAAATTAATAATGCAAGACTCCTGCTAACCCTCAATCTAAAAACTTCTCAACCTTTGCACAAAAAGGACTCTACGTTTGGGTGTTCGCTGTTTTTAAAGGTTTCACCTTAAGAGGAAATGATCACAGTATTAGAAAACAGGGATCAAGGTAACATAATAAATAAAGTCTACAAGGCTTTTATTCATGCTTGCTAATGCCATGTTTTGATTCAAAATATTTAATGAGCTTAGGCTTATTTTAGTAACACAATCTTCGTTAAGTTTGAAATTTGTTAGTGTTTGAGAATAATAAAAAGGTATATGTTGTAGAATGGTCGTTCTCAAATGGTGATCATCAGGTCTCTACCAATGACACACATTTATGCCCCAAAATCATGTCTCTTTATAGTATTATGGTTTAAAGGTTTAATAATAGGAATATATTTGGTCCCCCCCAAAATGTTCATGATAGTTATGACTGAGAGATTTGTATAATCTGGTATGGCATGAATTAATGGCTTTATAGGCTTCTAACATGTATCAGAATTGTAACAAACACCCTGCTTTCAGGATTTTTTCAAATCTGGTCTTCAATTTTTCATTTTTTTTTTCTTCAGAAAAAGGACTTAATGGTCTGAAATCTGACAGAATTTTCTAACAAAATGTATTGATTGACCTTCATCAAAATAGAGTGACATTAAATATTTTTTGCATGTCAAACTATCTAGCTGTCTAATCTAATGGGATCTCATGTCCCAATTTGTACAAGATACAGGTACAATAAAAATGAGGCTTAGGAATCAAAGGGCTGGCAATATAATTTACAGCATTATTGAATTCCAGTATTCTAAACTGCTAAAATTTCATAAATTTATAGACTAATAAACTCAGGATGATGCATAAGATCTCATAGATCTTAACTTTCAAAGACAGGAAAAAAAAGACAGAAGATGTCTGTAGACAGATACTGTATGTATATTTATATAATGGGATTTTTTTCCAGAAACTGTGTGCATTACTTTGACTACATTTTACCAGTCAGAGAACATTACACTAGCAATATTAACTTGTTTGCTTAATTTCTCTTTACTGTTAGACAGTCCTTGTTGAAACAGTTTACTTGTCTTCAGGGCTGAGGTATTTTTTTAGAGTTTCATCAGGAAACCAAGTAAAAGACAGTCGTAACTGATGTATGTGTTTACAACAACTGGTGGTCTATGTTATTGGCAGTAAAATATTTAACTTTCGTATTTGGCAAATTGCACATTTTCAGTGTTCTTTCCTTGATCTGTGAATGGCAGAAAATCTGATGATGTTATCTAAAAGTGAAGATTTTGTGAGACAAGACTGGTTTCACTGCTGTGGGTATAACATAGTGAATATAAAGAACTGAGGAAATCAGTATTTCATCATAAGACCCATGATGTTAATGAAGGTGAAGACGTTGTCATTCCTCACTGGGCAGAAGGTATCAGAGAGCCCAGAAAAGAGTGGAATGCAAGCAGGTGGTCTGATGTGTTTTCTTGCATTACTGTAGGATTATACTAGAAGGCTATGATAATGCACAGGGATATAAAGCCTCAGATCAATGCTAAGCCATTTCACTTAATGGACCAAAGCAAAAATGTTTTCAGAGACCAAACTTAGGTACCTTGCTGAGCTCAGATAGAGGAAAAAAACCAGCTTCCAGAAAATGTGCTTTCGCTCTTATCTTAGAGACCTCAGTTTCAAAAAGCAATTTGGTACCTTCAGCCTGAACAAGTAATTCATTTTGCTGAAGACATTTAAGAAGATAATGTATAATGCTCTGTTTCAGAAATTTGCCACCTTGCTCTCTCCAGGACTCAGACTGTGTAGACAGCCCATCATGGGGTTTTGCTGCTGTTGCTGGTAAGATACAGGAAGCAGGGGGACAACTTTCTAAAATAAAAGTGCAGTTTTAACTCCACACATGTTCAGTTCAGGTGAGATTTTCACTATCTGAATCACCTTTCAGGTTTTGCTCTTTTAAGCTCTAAAGCTCAGGACAGAATATTTGCATGCTAGGGAAAAGGTATGTTCTATCAAAGACTATGGAGAAATAATCAGGGAATGTGAGACTTATTACTGCAAAACTTTCCTCATTTTTTTCATCTCAGATATCATTCTCATTTTAAAATACATGTAGTTCTCAAATGCCAGAATCTACACGCCATAAAAGCTCCCCCTATTGCATTTTTTGTTTTCTGAACAGGGCCTCTATGTAGAAATAATTATTGCAGAACAATTTCTGATCTAGGAACAGACTGTGAACTTTCAATACACATGGAGACTCTAGTGAGCATCCTTTTAAGATTTTCAGTGTTGAAGTTGTTCATTCACACCAGGAATTAGATCAAAGTAAAACAATAAATTACTAGGCACTCCTGAAAGGATTTAGAAAACCTTTGCAAGGCTTGTGCCAACCTGTAGAAATCAGTAACATGAAGAGAACAGTTTTCTGTGATTTTTCAGCCTCACAGACTAGAGATACTATTTCTCACTGATGAGTAGGAGGAATTTCAGACAACATCTGAAGGCGATTTGTGTCTCACCAGTTTTCTAATGAAAATGAATGAGAAACTTGCAAGTTTCCACAAACTTCTCTTGAGTCTCTGCCAGTTTTCAGAGCACAGCAGTACAGTAATTGCACTGAGCACCGAGATTGACGTCAGGATTAAAGGTTAGAAGCTATGAAGGCAGCCTGAGAGTTTAGATCCATAATGTCTGAGAATGCAGGCTGTTGAAATGCTGTATCGAATGCTAACCTGAAACTTTGGAAGGGGGATTAGTTTTATTTTTCCAGCATAACTGTGCTAATTGGACAAGTGGGTGGGAATAGGTATTACAGCAAAAGAAATTTAGGGTAGGTACCAGAAATCATTTTTCCGTACAGATAACCTGTGGGTATGGACTGTTAGAAGGATGAAGAAAAAATAGAATCATTAAAAAAACCCAATATGCACAGAAAACTGATGTCATACAGAACTGGACTATTGCTTATTCATTAGCTGTGGATGTGGGGCCAATTGCTAGTTTAAGCCAAGTTGGCGGTATATTGCTTTAGCAGTTCTAAGCAGAATTAAACCTGTTCTGACTAACTGGGGATTTATCCCACATGGGAGAAATCTCTGAGCAGTGTAAAGCTGTCACTGCAGCATCTTGGCGAAGGAAATGCTTATTGGAAATGTACTGGGGCAGGAAGGACTATACTTGGACCATACCATGCTTGTCATCCCTGCCAATGTAATTGCCTCTAAGGGGTTCTACCATCTGGTGCAAGTTACAGAAAGCCTGAGGCTATTTTAACTTGTACTGGGTTTTAACCTATGAGCAGGAGAGTGCTTAACTGGCTTTAGGCCAATTTCACCTTCTTCTCTTCCACATTAAGCAGAGTATTTCTATAATTATAAAATCTACTTAAAATCCATTGAAGTTCAATTAGTTAATATGGAATTGATTCTGACTTCAGGTGGGAAATAGATCTTGGAACCAAATGAACTTCTGCATTTCATGTCTTTCATGCAAATACTCCTAATAAGAAGAAAAGCAGGCAAATGACAACTGCACAAGCAAAATGTTCTCAGAACAGATTTTTTTTTTTTTCAGAATGTTTCCATTAAGTCAATTAGAAAGTCTAACTTGCTGAAACACGTCCAAGAGTAATAACGAAAATACCTAAATAAATAAAAGGTGCACATATGCAATTCTATAGGAATGATGTATGGATAGAGACCTGTCATCACTCCCTCACTACATAATTTTGCCTATTCCACACCTGTGGCATAGAGCAGCAGTGAAAGAGATAACCAGGTTTAATGTTACAGCTGTATATATTTGTGTCCTTTGGAACCCTTTTTGGAATTGCAATTATTATTCTTCAATCAATGCTCCTGCAAATCTGTAATGTTGTCAATTTGTCATTTGACTTATTACTTCTGTGGTGGATTTTATTTTTCTTATTTCAGTCATATCATGCTCCTGAGAAAAGTTGTTCTTGTGGGTAGTTTTTTTGTTGTTGTTGGTGGTGGTGGTTTTTTTTGTTGTTGTTTTTGGGGTGGTTTTTTTTGCTTCTTTGTTTGGGTTTTTTTTTGTTTCCTAGGGATGGATAAAACAGATATGCAAACCTTTCTGGAGTAACTTATCTTCATGATTCCCTGTAAATGTAAGAACTTGATTGCCTTGGTGCTCCTTGATGTTACTATGAGCTGACCACTGCAGCTAATTTTACAGCTATCAAGAAACAGATATTTGGACAATGATTTAGACTCTTCAGAATGCCTGGGTACCATTCTTATCTCACTAGTTACAATCAGAATTTGTATTGTTAATGATTATTAGTGTCATTGTGTTGCCAGGAAGTCTCATTGATTAGAAGACAAAATCTATGCAATTGTGGAGCACCATTCCAAAAGGGATACTTCAGAGATTTCTTACCTTTGCAGGAAACAGATCTTTAGAACTGTATGTGTGACTCACACCTACAGTCCCTTTGGCAAAAGTAGTTTTCTTGGTTTACTTTAAAGTATTGCAACTTTTTCTTACACATACAGTTTTCCACAAGAAGCTCTGACTATATATGAACATAAAAAGAGTAACTTAGCAGTGGATATACTGAGAAGAGGCTCAAGTTTAACAAATGAAGCTTTCTCAGACATTAGTAAAAAGCTAAAATAAAAATGAGAATTACGTGATATAATTAATATTTTTACACATTTGTGTTCCTTTTGTGTCTTTTTTATCATAATGAGAACATCTATTGTAAGAATGAATGAGCATAAAACTTCAGTTTATTGGAAAGATTTTTTTCCCAAGTCTAAGCCAATTTAAGAACAGAAACTATTCCTAAATTAAGTAGAATAGGCAATAGAACGGTTAGATTGTGCCACTGGGAACTGTAAAAACATCAGGATTTAATTAGGACTAAAAAATATTGTTGAAGACTGTTAGCAAGTATATAGTGGAAGCTCAGAGGTGAGTATGTATTTTGTGAGCCTTCACAATATCTGAGGTATCAGTATCAAATTCTAGTAAGCAACAAAAACGTGTCAGTGAGGGTCATGGGTATATTTATTGATCTCATCTGTTTATTGACTTACTACTCATGAATTTTGAAAAGGCAATCTCTCGACGCAAAAGCATATCGGGCCTATGAAATCTGGATTTCTTGCCTAGAAAAAAAATAAGGTAGGGTAACAGTTTGGAATGGTGATCCACTCTTAAAAATAACTGTAAAAACAAGAAGGATAGAAGAGAGAAACAGCAAAGACGAGTATTTAATACAAAATGAACATTGCTCTCTCAGCCAATAGGTCACCAGCTGACTGACAGTCGTAGGTTTGTCTGGTAAACCCTCATGAGTTTTCATGGTCAGACAGGGCTAGTGGCTGAAGGTTATGTCCTCTTTTCACCCCATAGAAAAGGAAAGTAAAAAGTGGTCGTCATAAATTAGCGTAATAGTGCATGAAGAGATACGTGCTTTTATGTTCAGACAAGTCATTAGCATTGAAGGTCTATTGGCATGACATGTCGTAAAAACATTGCCAAAGTCAGCAAACAGCCCAGCGTGTGCCTGTCAAATGCTAAATCACTCTGCTCTCACAAGTCTACCCTGGGTCTTATCCCATGAGTTCGTTTTGCATCATTGCCCATATATGATCCAGTAGCAGTTTGCTACATGTTATTTTGCTGGCTGGGCTGCCTAATACCTTCTTTCACAGGATTACTTTGGTTCCCATAAGCAGCATTTTAACATGATTTGCAAAATTTACCAGAATGAAAATACATGTCAAATAATTGGCAATCTAATCAGAACATAAAAATCAGCATGGTTATATTTATGAATGCTGAAAACTTAATTGTCCTCTTTACATTATCACATAGAATGCTGTTTTTAGATTGGTTTACTCCCAGCTGATTCACAGTTCCTCATACATTGTACCATTGCCAAGTATTCAATGATGTACATATTCTGAACAACTTTGTGGAATTCAGAAGTAATATTCTTAATTCACAGTTGCAAATGAAAAAGATTAAATTATTTTAACTCACAGAAATGAATCCTAAGTAGGGCTAAACAAACAGTATGTTTGCTGATGTTTATCAGAAACCGTAGTTAGGTGGAACTGAAAGTGATGTTTTACTACCATTTCAATTAACCTAATTTTTGAGTTGCTGATTTTGAGCTTTCCTATATTAAGGGAAATTTCGTAAAAGTGATTTCAAATACTCTTCTGGAATATTTCACTTGAAACTGCTTTTTCATGCTGAGGTTTCTTTGGAAAAACCCCAACAATTCGGGGAAATAAAAATTGGTTTGTGAACATTTTCTCGTTATCAAAATTTCATTTTTTTCCCCACTGAAATCTCTTTCAAATTATACTCTAATTTTTAGTACCATTTTATTGACTTTCCCCCAATTCCATCATTTGCTATCAATAGATATATCTCTGTCTAGCTATCTGTTAATTTATTCCATTACATCTCTGCAATTTTTCCACATTTAACAAATTCAAAGGAATGACATCAATGCAAATAATTACACAGACTGTACAACTGTTTTGTCCTCTAGAGGTAGCACAGAGGCTTTCAGCCCACCATCCACAGATCTGCTGTCTTCTCCTGTTGTTTGCAGTGCAGAGGTACTGGATTCATTTGGGGACACTCCACTGCCAGGTTAGTTAAGACTCTGCAAAACTGAAATAATGAACTTGCTTTCAGTGAGGTTAATTGACTTAGACACAGGACCAGACATGTACAAATATACTGCTTTCCTTCTGCAGTCAGCTTGATCCTGGCTAATTGCAAGGACTCTGTACAGGGTATTTCATCATGATACCCCAAAGTGGCGAATGAAGATTTTTTTCACTTCCATATATATTAGACTTCTTTCCCAAATACACTTTTCATCTACTTCTCTGTACATTCATGTTGTTTTTAAAACAGTTATCAGTCCCATGACTGATTTAGTTGTCAAAAAATAAATTTTACAATGCAGCAATCCTTTCTGCAGCACAAGAAACACTTTACATTTCAGCAAATAGAAACAGCTTAACCTGAGTTTTGTTTTGTAGAATTTTAGATAACAAGAAAATGGATCTTTACATTCATAAATTTTATGGAGGAACTAAGACTTTAATTAATGAATCCAGTATCAGTAATCTCACATCATGTGACTAAATTTTAATCAGTATTAAAATTTAATTTATGTGTGTCCAGTTCCTTGGCTTTTCATGTTAAGAACATGATACCATTGCAAATTTGAGCACCGTTTCTCCAAATAATTCAGTAAGTTACACTTTGCATGATTAAAGTAATTTAAATTTGCACAACATATATAAAGCAGAAAACATGGTACAATAAGGTGGCATCATGTATTATTTCCACTTACATGTTAATTTATTACCAGCTTCAAGTTTTCTTAAGGAATCACCACAAGTTTTGCAAGTCCCCTCTCAAATCTTCTGTGTCTGTAATCCCACAATAATTTCTCTTAGACATCTTGGCACTCTAGCAGAGGGCTGAAAACCTGCCAATTTCTTATTAACAGGTTTTATGGCTATATCTTCTGTCTGTTGAACACGGCAGCTTTCTATTTTTGTCAAGATCCTTCTGGGAAATAGTATTTATGGGATCAAAAGGGTTCTCCCTTATGGCTCTGACTATCATAAGCACAGTTTAGGAGAGATGACACAGTCCCTGTGCACTTCTGAAGCGTGCTTTCTTCTGAAGCATACACCTTTTGTTGTACAGTTTTCCTGTGTGCTTTTATAGATTTTTCCCCAAACACAGAATGCTGCACAACCTTTTCTTACCAAATCCCACCTGCAGCTATTATCTTGTCTTGGTTTTAAAAATCCCTTATTTGTAAGTGAATAGCTTTCTTATTTTGTTTTATATATCACGTAATAGTAAAGCTGGAAAAACTGTTTGTTCAGGTGTCTTTCTCTTTCTGAGCAATGACCAGTTAAAGGGATCATTAAAATACTGCTATAATTCTGTGATGCTGCTGAACACAATGTGTACACTGACAAACGGTCAGTGTATTCATACAAGTGAATGCAGGATTTGTTTGACTAGCTTTTCTTTTCTTTACTTACTTTAACCTAAATATTTGATGTTCTAGGGTTTGTAGATATGGGGCTCAGAGCCAAGTTAAGCAATGCAGAAACTGTGGATAAGAATTATTACAAAGCCATGGAGAGCTCTGTATACAAAATGATGTCAGGATCTATTGCAGTAATCAATGGATTTTTTTTTTTTTTTTTTTGCTTCAGTACTCAATCTGGCATCTGCTCTATCCCCTAACAGAGGATTTTTTTTTGAAGATGATCATTATGTGTTGAGTTTTATTTAAAAATCTATATTGTTGCATGAATTTGTGTGTTTATATGCAATTGGGTTAAGTTACTATCAGTCTGTTTCCTCCAGTTGGCTTATTTTAAATTGCAAAAAATACTAGCATTCAGTGTTGTTACTAAAAAACCTGTACATGCAGCTAAAATAATTTTTAAAAAAACACCTCTTCCTGAGTCATAAAACTAATATGTTCCTATGGGATATATTAGAGTTCTACATGAAGAAAATTGCATATACAGTTGTCCAAGCATCATAGAACGGAAAAAACCATCCTCCTGCTTTTATCTACTCACTTGGAATTTGTTTTCACAATCTTTCCTGTGCTTTTTGATCTTTACAATTTGCAGAGAAAGCAGACTAGCTTATAAAGAACTAATAAATTACTAGATTTTGTGCAACATAGACTCCAAAAGGAACTTTTACCTTCAGAAAACCTCTGAAAAGAAGAATCAAATTGTAACAGTAGAAATTAGAAGGAAACAGGAACTCTGAACTAAAATTATCCTTCCATAAAAAGAAGAAGGATTTGTAAGATAAAATATAAGTAATATATGTGCAAATATTAGTTAACATAGTGGCTTCATGTTCTTTGCTATCAAATTAGAGATTCCTCTCCCCTTGTTCTTGAGTCTGGTGAAAAACTGAGAGGCAGTGAATACAGAAGGGCACTGTTGAAAGCTATAGTAGCTATAGTAGACCTCTGCCTGAGTTATCTTGGGTTTTGGAATTTCTCCAAAACATGGATATGTGTATGCACCATTTCTGTCAATCGCATTCCTATGGAAGAAAAATACAAATCCTGCTGAATTTAACAAAAATTTTGCATTGTTAAACCTTCTTTTGCTTCTCTTTCTTCTTTGGAAATATTTTAATAAGATGCCATGATTTGGACTTTGTATAATTGTATCATTATATAGAGAAAAAAACTCAAATAATTTCCTATTAGAAAATGTATCCAAATATTGTGCAAGAAAAACAGGAGGTTTTTTTGTTTTCTTTATTTCACAGGTACTTATAATCCGAGACTTATATGAGGAAAACTGTTAAGGATAGTCCATCATGACTATATTGCAGAAGATATGAGCAGAAAAGACCTTGTCCCCAGTATAGATCCTTCCATTTACAGAACTGGTTTTAATGATATTGGCAAAAGGAATATAGCTAATACAGTGGTAACTCAATGAATTGACAAATGCAATACTGATGAACTCTTTTAAATTCTAGCAATTCTTTAGCCATAAGTTATCACAGAATTGCAGATATTAAACTATCTATAGTTATTAAAACTCTCTTTCAACAGCTTAATTTTGTGCTATTTTCTATTCCTTTTACAGATGTCCTAGAAATGAAAAACTAATACATCCGAGCGTCAGATATTGGATAAATTGCAGATGACAATGTGCAATTCTGACCTCATTAGTATTTGGAATTTTGATCTCGATGCTGGAAGTGCCTACATCTCCAGCAACCCATTTCAATGGAAGGGAGAAACACATCAAATAACCACTGGAAACAGCAAATTGTCAGTGTGACATGGCTTTTATGGTACCCTGTTCTACAAAGAACCAGATTACGCACATTCTCCAAATTCTTAAGATCTCAGTTCACTGTCTGTTTATGAAACCAGAAAATTGGTGAAGTAATTCCAGCTGTGCCTATGTATTCATTACAATATGAAAGTAGGAAGTTTATCAAGTTTAGTCCCTCATAGGACAATCAAATACACTGTTTATTCTTTTTTAAATTCTAATTTTCAGTAAAAGAGGTTTTCTGCTTTGTTCGGCTTTTTAAATACTGTTACAGATTCAGTCCTTTGGTGATAACAATTCTTCTGCTTTTCAAGAGCCTACTTATAGTCAGCTTGTACCTACTTGCTCTTTTGGCAGATTTTAGATCAAGTATAGTTCTCATACGCTCATCTTTTCCCTGGATTAATTAAAAACCTTTGTGGAGCTCAAGCAAAACCTTTGTGGAGCTCAAGCAAAGGGAAGTAGTACGCATACTCAATCAAAAGAGAGAATGACGCGTAGTATAGTGTCATACCATTGTCTTGCTACAGCCAATGTCACCAGCATGAAGTATCATTTTGTCTTAGATATTAAGTGAAGGATTGTAATTTATAGTCCATGACTTATTTTTTTCTGTCCCTTCAGGTTTTTTTTTTTGTCTTTATAGGCAAGTCTTTGACTCGTTTTTTAAGGGAGGTTAAGAAAACATCTTAAGCGTACTAGAAAGTCTGCAGCCATCTGTAAGACTTTTGATACTCCCCCATCTCAACTGAGGAGGGCTCACATGAAGTATCATGAGAAGCACCTGCACTCTTCAGAGTCTTGCTGTGTTACTGTCTCACAGTCACTTATTGATTAATATACAAAAAATTCTTGCGTCCCAGTCAGTGAACTCAAAGCCAATATTATGCTGGAGTTGCTAATAAAGACTAACTCATCTATTACTGTCAGCTCAGACCTTGAACTTGATATGATTATTTTAATCCTATTTCTATTTCCTTATTCCTTAGTCACCCTCATCTTCCTGTCAAGTATTCTAGCTATTCATTACTAATGACATCTTCCAGCTTTGTGTCAATGGTAAAATAAGTTAATGTATTTTTCCTGCTTTTACGAACTCTGCTAATGAATTTGTTCAATAGCAATCAACCTACACCAGATCATTAAGAAAATGGTATGTTAATTTCTCTTGACACATTATCAGCTTTCAATACAACCAGCTGACTTATCTCCTCTTTTCGAAGTCTCAGCTGAACCTCATTATCACCAGTCTAATTTCCAAACTTCCCAGTATGCAGTACTTGAGATTCAGATAAAATATAGTTTTAGACAAAGAAAATGCAACGAATTAGATTTTTCCAGAAAAAGAAATTATCAGGATGCTTGTCTGCTATGAAATATCTGTGGTGAATGCTTTATATTTATATTCCGTGTCTTGTGTATCTCCAAAATAAAATCAGCATTTGCATGATACCACTATCATTTGAATAGCAGTATTTAAAATATCCACTAGTGAAACCATGTATTGTCAGTTCATTAAGTAGTATGGCACAGAAATCAGCTATATCATCTTTCGTTAGTCTCAGGCCCATTCTTTCTCCTCCACTCCTGGTTTAAGCCAAAAGAAATCACTTCACAAACTCCTAAAGAGCATTAACAAGGACTTATCATGCTGACTTTTGTGCAGCCATGCTAGAAACCGATAATGACTTTTAATCTGACTTTTTATCTGTCTTCCTTTCATCCATTCCAGGACATTGACTTCCAATATCTTCTTATCTTCCTTTCAATGAATTTGTTTCCGCACTTTCTTCCTCCTGCATGTTTTTTTAACTTCTCATTTTTTCTACTCTTGCAGTATCAAATAGTGACAACTGAAAAAGAAATATGGCACTCTTCAGAAGTGCAAGTAGAGGCACTGAAAGCAAAATTTTCTCTTTTCAGATTTGAAATATAATTCCAAAAGCATATCAGTGTACCTGAAAATTCCTAAGGATAAGGAAAAAATGTTCCTGGTCAGATACAGCTTAAATTTGGGTATCCTTTTTCAGTCTATATTTTTTCACTATCTGGTTATTTGTTGTGGGGAATTTTTTTTATTTAAAAAGAAAAAAAAATTAAAGGGTATCTTTTCTGCCTCCTTTTTCTTTTTTTTCTTTTTTTTCTTTTTTTTTTGCCTCCCAGCTTTTCCACATAGTCTCATGCTCTTATTCATCTTAAATATTCCAGTTTGAAAGGCTTCCTCTTATAAATAAAGAGGAATGTTAAAGATCTTTTGTGCATATCTCATATTGAAATTTTTTCCCAGGTTCCCATTAGAAAGACTCGTCATAAAAAACCTTGTAACAATGTAGAACTCCGAAGTTTGAAGCCATTTAACACAACTGAATGAGATGATCGGAATAAGACAAACACGTGACAAGTCTGATGGATATATTTTTCTCCAAATGTAAGGTAATGTAATCTGCTGAGGAAAGGCTAGGGGCAGTATCACACTCACTTTTAACTAGAGAATTAAGAAGAATTCATTTACCAAAGTACGCCTGAGAATTTCTTCAGAAAAGCCAGGAAAAAATATTTAAAATAGCAGCTAAAATTGCTTGCACCAGAAGTCTGTTTCTAATCATATTCCCCTGACATATTGAGACAGTAAGATAATTTAGAACCATACGTAAAAAGAAGATACTCTGCTCTAGACCAATATAGTGAGAAGGGTCTAACTCATTTCCTATTGATCTATGAACCTTAATTCAGTCCTATCTCATATATCCCTGCTTAATACATATTAATCTACTGATTTATCACCTCTGAAATAATTTTCACATCATCCAGTGAATTAATCAGGAGATGAATTAAATATTTTAATAGCATATGTCTAGTACAGGTAGAATGATTTCCTCTTCTAATTATAATATCTAATTTTCTTGTTCCTATTCTTCAGCAGTTGTAGTACTGGTCATGTTGGGTTTTTTAAATTTAATTTTCTTTCTTATATGTAACCTCTTCACCTTAAAATGATCTCTTGTCTCTCACAAAAACAGACGACAAGACTATTTTTCAGTACAGAATTTTTTCATAATTACATTTTTGGCCTCAAGGGAAAAACTGTATACCTTATCAAATCCCTTGGCTTTGCAACTGAGTAGCTTTAACAGTCTTGCACACTGCCTGCAGCTATTGTAATTTATTTTGAATTTTAGGAAATCCTCAAATTATAAGTTCTAACAAGGCAAGGTAGAGGCCTGTTCAAATTGAAACTCATTATGTTTCTTAGTGACTTGTAAACTGGTCCTGTAGATTACTTACAATTGTATGTTTCTCTTCCAGTCCTTACAGTAACCACTAACCATTCATGCTATGGTGAATATAACAGTTTTTATTCATCACTATAAAATCCACTGGCTGTTTACCACTTACATCTACAGAAGCATTACAGTGCAATTCAGGAATATTCCTGAGCAGTGCAGCATTGATTGTGGAAGTGTGCAATACTTCCTGAAACTAAGCTCAAACTCTGTAAAAGAATCAAAGAATCATAGAATGGGTAGTATTGGAAGGGGTCACAGTGGATCATCTGGTCCAACCTTCCTGCTCCAGCAGGGTCATCCTAGAGCACATGACACAGGATTGTGTCCAGACAGTTCTGGAGTATCTCCAGTGAAGGAGATTCCACAGCCTTCTGGGCAACCTGTTCCAGGGCCACCCACACAGTAAAGAACTTCCTCACATTCAGGTGGAACTTCCTTTGCATCGGTTTCTACCCATCACCTCTTGTCCTATTGCTCAGCACCATCAAGAAGAGCCTGGATCCATCCTCTGACATCTTCCTTTCAAATACTTCTAGACATTCATGAGATCTCCTCTTAGTTTTCTTTTCTTGAGGCTGAACAGGCCCAGATCCCTCAGCCTGTCCTTGTGAGAGAGATACTCCTGTCCCCTAATCGTATTTGTTGAGCTCCACATCTCTTTTTTCCTGAGGAGCTTGGAACTAGACACAGCACTGCAGGTGTGGCCTCACCAGGGCTGAGTAGAGTGACAGGATCACCTCCCTCAGCCTGCTGGCAATGCTCTTCCTAAAGCACCCCAAGATCCCATTGTCCTTCTTGGGCACAAGGGCACTGCTGGGTCATGGTCAGCTTGTTGTCCACCAGGACTCCGAGGTCCTTCTCCGCAGAGCTGCTTTCCAGCAGGTCAATCCCCAGCCTGTGCTGGAGCATGAGGGTTATTCCTCCCCAGCTGCAGGACCCTACATTCACCTTTGCTGAATTTCAGACAGTTTTTCTCTGCCCTACTAGAAAATACTCGTGAAACAGAAACATACCAGTAGCTTATAGATTTTTGTTTTTGAAGTTAAGCACCAAGAAGAATTAGAAAGCCTGAAGAGTCGTTGTATAATTTATCAATTTTTTAAGAATTTTAGGTCAACCAGAACATAGCCCAGCACCATCCTCTCCTGGTTAAGTGGCCACAGCCCTGATGGAGTCCAGGGCTCCCTCAAGGCCTCTGGGCTTTAAAGGGCTTCACAGTAACTTGTCTGAACATCAGAGTTCTAGAAAAAGGAAAGGAGCTCTGGATCTATAGTCAGGATGTATCTCAAAATGTGGTCTTCCCAACTACCTTGCTTATTTACAGTTCCCAAATAGAGATGCAAAGTATAACTGCTGTAAATTGAAAACAATGCACTAATCAGCAGAGAAATTTCTGCTTAGATCTTTGTAGAAGTTAGTTCAGTACTTAGATATATTGTTCTTTTTAATGGCTAAAGTGACAAGATCAGCGGTTTACATACCTGATTCTGTATCTTCCTATTTCAAAGTTATACTATTTATAATTAGCAATTAGCTTTAACTTCATCCTTAGGAATACAGATTTTTTTTCTAGTAAAAAAAAAAATCAGTTTTCCCCTCAAGTCTCTTAGGACACCCATGCATGCCTAGAGTACTAAAAGTATTTTTGAATTTTAGGTCTAACTTAACTATACACATTCATCTCTATCACTTACCCAGACAGAAGGTATATAGTAATTGAAATATAATATTGTGATATAGTAATTGAAATAAAAATCTCAGTAACAGTTGCCTAATTTTTATAATTCTACCTTCATATCTTTTTTCTGACATGGAAAGGAGATCCTGGTACTTTTTTCAAGTCAGCCTCTTTTATTAGTATTACCAGTGGATGCATAGAAATTAACCTCTGTAAGCCCTCACAACCATTATGAGATCTTCACGAACATATGTGCTCACTTACTTCATCAAGTCCTGCTTCCTTGATAAAGGGGCTCTTAATTCTGCATCTGGCATTATAACTATTTCTGAAACTTTCTTACTGAGGTCCTTCCCTGATTGGCTTGATCTGCTTGAAAGCCTTTGATTAGTTAATTAGCACCTGGGATCTAAATAGCAGTGAATTGTGCGTTAGCTCTGAGAACTTGTAAATTTTTTCTATGGCTTTTTAGGTATTAGGATAGTTTCTCCCATATGCAAATTTTTCATTCTGATTTTTCTTTCCTTTTTTTTTAAATTCTAATTAAGATAAATGCAGAAATTAGATTGAAATAGCAGTTGCAATACTAAATTTTAAGTCTGGGTGCTTGATTTGAGAATGGCTGTACATCACAATAAGGTCTGTCCTTGCCAGGCTGTGTTAGCTTAGAGCTTTTCTATTTTTTTTTTTTATTTTAAATCTTGCTGCAATGTTAAGCAAGAGCGAATGGAGCTGAGAGCTATGACAATTCTGAGAGCTTTTTTTGAATTTGAAGGCATTGAACTCTGGGTTGTCCTATCAGTTGCAGCTACACTGGAGACTGGAAGATTGAACGTATTGAGTCTAACGTTTTCTAATGGCTTATGTTGATCCAGCTGTGCTTTCTCTATGACACATGGGACAGAATTTCTCAGTAAAGTTCTTTGAAAATGTTAGAAAGAAACTCATTTAAACTGAGAGAGGACAATGAAACAGCTTGAGATAAAAGTATGAATAACTATTTATTTTTGAGATGCTTTCCTTCTGCTTGTGGAAGTCCAGAAAATATGTTAGAGTAGATAAAATATGTTAGATAAAGTAGCCTATTTTTGCACATACAGGAAAGAAAAAGAAAAACCTCAAAAAACCCGAGGACTACTTACTCACTCCCTAATTTATTATTATAAGCAGTATTCCTTTGACTTTGTCCTAGCCGTAGGTTATTTCTACTTCATACAAAATAGCTTTCTTTGGGTAGTTTCAAGTTTGATTGGTACTTTGTGCAATTTTAAATACATCTACAAAAAAGCTTTTACAGTAAAACTGGTTGAGGTTTATTAAGGTTTTGCTATACCCTTGCTTCATAAATAAGAAGTACATCATAAACACTCAAAATGGAGTAGAATACCACTTACTAGTAAAAAACAATGTTTATTTTGGTATAATGTGGAGTGGTTCACATTCTAACTGTTTATCTTTTCCTTGGCAGCCCAGGGAAATCACTTTATATGTTTCCAAGAAATATAGAAAACAGGCCTACATTTTCCAGTGTCTCATCTGTCCCAAGGACTTCTGTCATGCAGTAAAAAGATGAGATTATAAATCTCTTACATTTTCTTTCATTTCTCCGCAATACATTGCTATGGAAGTGAAAACTAAACACTCTTTATGCTTCTTGTGCTGCCCAATATTTTGACTAAATATTTTGGTGATACTGGCAGAAAAGAGTCCTGAACAGAAGACTAAAAGTCCAAAATACACATATCCACTAGCAATCTACATTTTGGGAGAATGATATATTGCAAATCCAGAATGCCCCTGAATACCATTCCAAAGATAAATGAAGAGTTTTAAAGTCATTTAATGTGAAAGAGTCCCACAGAAGCAACATGACAAAAGAAATATAATGTTATAGGGGCTAAAAGACACAAAAGAAAATAAACTTCTGTTGAAATGATTTTGTATAATGGTAGGGTTTCTTTATGGTTTTCATAATAACAAAAGGTAATTTAGGAAAGTCTACACTTGCTTCACAATCTAAACATGTATCTATGGCACAGTAATGACAGCTACAAGCCACTGCATCTGTGGTTCCTCTTACTGAGCAAAAGTTCTGCATGAAAATAACTCTGCCATTTAAATGGAAGTGGCTAGAAAACTTTCTTTATTCTTTGATAGAAGCAATAAACTGAAGCTGGAGTACAGAACTAAGAGTGAGAAAGGTGCTCAAGTGTGTAAGCTTCCTTATTCTCCAGGGAATTAGAAAAATAAAAGCAAAAAGGGAAAGAAGGCACAGAGTACTACTAAATGTGAAAGCACACCAATGGGAAAAAGTGTGACTCAGAGGAATTTTCACATGCTGGTATACAGATAAGGAGGTAGATGTTTCAAAGATTTCAGGAGAAACACACATAAATGTAGGGATTCGTTTTTGCACCTAGCCAGCTGCTTCCAGTGAAATCAATGAGATCTGAGTTATGGAGTTTGAAACTTTAATGAGTTCACAAAAGTTATGATTTTCTCTCTATAGAGTGCCAAAATAATAGCTAAATGTTGTATGAGGGTGAGTTTAGTCCTGATTTGAGCCTTTTCAAATGTTATTCGAGCTGTTTTAGGTCTTCCGAGTAGATTCATTTCATTCTTCGTCTCTAAGTGTAAACGAAACAAGTCTGGTTTTGTAGCTACCATAGGATTTTACAGTGACAATATTTTCTTAAATGTTTGATCTTGTTAGTTCTTGAATGTTTTGAAGAAACAAATGCATTTCTATGAAAAGATTTTTAAGTACCACCATATGTTCAAAAAAACTGAGCACATTAGCTAACTAAAACTTATGAAAAATAATAGTGAAAATGGTTCTTATTGCCTTTTAGAATCAAAGATATTCTAATCCATTTGGTTTTCAAAAAGGTATTTTTGTGCACAGTTGCTGTTTTTCAGTCTGCAGGCTGTACTACTATAATGAGCTCCTATTGCATGTGAGCAGTGTTTTAAGTTGTTTCACCCAAAGAAACATTCCTGCCTTCTTTCTTAAGTGTAGTCTAAAAGTAGAAGCATTAATATTGTAGCACTTCTAATATTTGTTTTTCATTTCAGGGGAAAACACATACTTGAAGCCTGTTAATAATCATGACAGTAAAGTTGAACCCAGCTAATAATCATGTCAGTAAATGACTAAATAGAATTTCATTTAAGACTATTATAGATTTCTGTAGTTTTAGGGGCTGTCTGTATTTTATTACCTTTTTTTAGGAAAGAGGCATACCAGCTTCACCTAGGGTTTCTGAGGTAAAATTCTGAAGCATTATATAAGAATATATTTCTCTCTCAAAATAATATAAAGTTTCAGTGAAACAAAAGAGTGATTTCTTAAAAATATATTGAGAAAATTCCACTTAGTCCTTCCCTAATCCTACAGACCCTAGCAGTACTGCAGCACTTTCAGATTTCTGGAAGAGTAGTCAATAATCCCTGCATTCCAGAGATTATACATGTAATTATTTCAGGGGAACTTGTCTTCCAAAACAAGTTTTCAATTCTTTCACCACTTCATCTACTTTTAAATGCATTTGAATTACCTTATTTCTTACCATTATGTACATTAGATACTAGGTACTTAAAGGAAGCATCAACTTGTACAATGACAATTCGACGAAAGTATCATAGAAATACAGTAGACGATTGAAAAAACAAAAGTCAATTCTAATTTCCTGTTCTGATTACCAGTAACCACAACACTTTCTATAGTAACATGCCTTCAATCTGGACATTTTACCTGCTGGAGGCAAGGATGGCCAGTGTAATGATGCACAGAGCCGGAATAACCCTAGTATTGCTTTCAGAAATAATGATTAGACCTTGATTTCTGATTCCTTTATAGAATGGATATTACAGTTAGAGGAAGAATTCTCCACAGTTTTTGAAAACAGAGGCATGGTGGAACACAAAAACTCTTTTCAGCTTTGACCTGATTTCATCTCTGAATTCCTGTGAAGGTAGCCAGATGTGTCTTCATGGATGTACGAAGAAGTAATCTGCAACAGAATTTTCAGAGAAAAATCACTTAGTGAAATCACACCTACTGAATATTATAGGACTCTTATAGATGAGTCATGTAATTAATCCATACATAAATGCTTACCACGGTGCGATCTCAATTAACCTAATGATTTTTCTCCCTACAGTTTTAAACTCTGAATTCATAATAATGGGGATTTTAGTCCTGTGTTGCAGGATTCTACATTAGCTGTCTTACTTATTTGAAATTTCCCATTCTAGGCTTTGTCTGTGTAGTAGGAATGTAAAATTAGGATCTTACACTTAAAGAAAAATGTTTTAAACCATTTTCATGTTAGTCCTATATAACTATGTCATCATGTAGCCTAAAATATCCTCTGTAAAATTAATTGACACATTGCAGAAAATTGTTCTCTGGGTTGGCAGAAATGAATTCTATTAAAGCTAATGAAAATTGCACATCTGTGGCATAAGACCATATGTCCAGAAGAGAAGCAGTGTGTGGAATAACGTTCTTTCAAATTTAAACCCAATCACTGAAGTTTTTCCATCAGGGAGTTGAGCTCACCAGACTTATAAGAGCTCTGAAAAAGTCTGTACTCTGACAAATTTTGAATCAGTAGTCTACATAAAGTAGTGATCAAATCAAATTAACTGAAGTATTAGATTATTTTAACATGTCTGGAGTCTGACATGTCCTTCACATATATATATTTAATTTAAAACAATCTGAAAAATTGCAACACCTGCCCATGAAATAATAGCATGCAATTGTAAAATGAGACAAGGAACCCTTTAGTACTATTAAGATCTGTGCTTTAATTAAGAAAGTGTAGTGTTGGTACAATAGAAGATGGATTTACCAGTGGGGCTGAGCCAAACATCTGCATTTCACTGCATTACTTTTTTTGTTCCATTTTCCAAATTGGAAAAACAAGAACTGGTAGAATTGGGTGAAGAACATCAAGCTCTTCCAGTCAAATATGGCTAGCTACTTTTGTTTCTTGACTATGATTTTTTCTTGTCAAGGAAGAAGAAAAATCAGTGCTGTCTATAGTATAACTACTACTTTTGTGATGCTTTTTTTTAAGTACAAAAGTTTTCTTGTCATTCTCTGGGACCTGTTCCTGGCCAGAATAATTATCTTACAAAAATATGCCTCTCCCTACCCTACATACTCATTATATGCACGTATATATATTATAATCCCCCTTCATTCTCCTATACTTTAAATTTAACTCAGAAGTCTTTGAAATGGCTGAAGCATTGTTTTAGCCAGATAAATGAAAAAAATTTAGGCCTTATGACTGGACCTTGAATTTACTGACTTCTGGATTTATGAGGAAGAAATTTACAACCCTTGGAGATTAATTTTGGTCTAAGATGACTTGTAAAATTATTGAAAAATGGTATATTTTTTCACAATTATAAATTAATGTTCCTCTTTAAGTATCAACAAATAGAGAGCATATGACAAATGGCACAAAAAATACTCTTCCTGGAAGTACCTAGTAACAACATTCTGAACATGGGGTTTCTTTATTACTGTCCCTTCTCTATATTCATGATTACCCCATCTGTAATTTTCCTAGTTTGGTATCCTATTAGGAACAAATACACTAATTTTGGCAGAGGCCAAAAGTGAGACTCAACACTGAATTTCACTCCTTAAAGATTTCCTTTGCCAAGGTTGCCCACACACTGTATTTTCAGCAAAAATTACACAGTATCTCTCCTTGAATAACAGAAGTGATCCACTTAAAAGATGTTTCTGTTTCCTTCTGTCATTATCTTAGATTTTTCATCCCATGCCTGTAAGACTGTGGTGATTTGACCTGGGCAGGATGCCAGATTTGCACCAAAGGTGTTCTACCACTCTCTCAGGGGAGAGAAAATAGAACGAAGGGCTCGTGGGTTGAGACAAGGGGAGAGAGAGACCACTTACCAGTTATTGCCACAGGTAAAACAGATTCATCCTGGGTAAATCAACTGGACTTATGGCCAATCAAATCAGAACAATGAGTAGTAAAATCAAATCCTAAAATACACCTTCCTCCCACGCCTCCCCACTTCTCAGGCTTAATTTTATCCCCAAATCTCTACCTACTTCACCCTGCCCCCAGCAACACATTCTGATGGGCAATGGGGGCTGTTCATCACACATCTCTGCCACTCCTTCCTCCTTAGAGAGAGGATTCACAGTCTCCCTCTGCTCCAGAATAGGGTCCCTCCCATGGGAGATAATCCTACATAAACTTCTGCAACATGAGCCCTTCCCACAGGGTGTAGTTCTTTTTTTAAATTCTTTTTTTGCCCTTTAAATTTGTTATCCCCAGGGTGCTGCTGCCACCATCACTGAAGGGATTTGCTCTGACCAGCAATGGGTCTATCTTAAGAGGAACCGGCTGGCATCAGCCATAAAGGAGGCTTCTGGCAGCTTCTCAGAGAGACCACCACTGTATCTCACCCACTACCAAAACCTTGCTACACAAACCCAATACAAAGACATGCATATTTAAGTGCAGAAACAGTGCTTAAGGTCAATCTTCAGGTCACTTATTTTTACTGTGTCAGCAATCACTTCTGGCACCCTAATACGACTATCTAGTTGCAAAAAGAGCAGTTACCTATGTGTCTTCAAATCACTTCAGCATAATTTGCATGAAAATATTTGTACTGGCTTCGACTGGAGTAGAGTTAGTTTTCTTCACAGTAGCTGGTATGGGGCTGGTTTTTTGGATTTGTTCTGGAAACAGTGTTGATAACACAGGCATGTTTCTGTTATTGCCGAGCAGCCCTTTCACAGAGTCAAGGACTTTTCTGCTCCTCACCCCACCCCCCCTGCCAAGAGGCTGAGATGCGTGAGAGGTTGGGAGAGGACACACCTGGGACAGCTGACACCCCGCCACTGATCTAGGAGCTATTCCAGGCCATGTGGCATCATGCTCAGTATTTAAAGTGGGAGAAAGAAGGATGGAGGGGGATGTCTTGAGTAATGGCGCTTGTTTTCCCAGGTCGCCTTTACATGTGATGCAGCCTTGCTTTCCTGGAGATGACTGAAAACCTGCTTGCCCGTGGGAACTGGTGAATGAATTCCTTATTTGTTGTGCTTGTTGGTCTGGCTTTTGCTTTCCAGATTAAGCTGTCGTTATCTCAGTTCATGAGCTTTTTCACTTTTACTCTGCTGATTCTCCCCCCTCATCCCATTTACAGGGGAGTTATGAAGGGGCCACATGCGGCTCAGTTGCCAGCTGGGGTTAAACCAGAACAATAGCAAATATCCTGTTTTTTAAAAAGAAGACTGAAATATAAGGAAAAGAAATTAGATGCAAAACATACGGAGCTTTTTTTTCATAGTAGCCTTTTATCTTGCCTTTCTCCTACAACTTTTCTGTTCATATAAAAAGGCAACTTTGATGAGATTGTATTTGTTGTTGTATTTGTTTCCATAGTCAGTCACTTAGGGACTATTTTTTAATTGTGGGAAAACAGAAACAAGAAGTATAATTTGACAGGCATGGTAGGTTTTTTTTTTTTTTGTTACTTGTGTGTTTTGTGTTATTCAGTTCTGAGAAATTTGGTAGAAATTTTAAGAGCAACCATGAAGTTAGCCTTTATTTTGTTAATGACAAGATTGTACATTTTCAAATCACTTTTAAAACTAGAACTGAGACGCCAAAGTCCTGGAAATACTTTGTGTATTTTACTGCTTGTCTTTTCTGCAATATTAAACAACTTGAACCAGAAGAATTCAATACTGCATTTATTAGCAATCTAGTTAAAATATTTTCAGACATTAAAAAAAAATCCATTAATTTTTCTAATAACATTTTAACTTAAATCAGAATAATGGTTAAACATTAGTTCTGAAAACTTAGAAAGCAAATACCTCTATTTCTCAATGTTCATGGTGGTTTGAGGTCTGCTTTTTCAGCACAATGTCCTCAAGGTATGGAAAAAATAGATGACAAAAGGCTTGTCTCCAAAGGAAACACACAGTGTGGAATTAAAATCTTTTTACTTTACTTTTTTTACTCTTTTTACTGAATGCTTCAGTAAATCAGCTCCACCTCTCATCTTGTCCTGAATAACACCACTGTTTATATTTTTCAATAATCTTGTGCTTTACTACACCAACTCAGGAAACTATAGAGATGTACTTTATGATATAATGTATAAAAATGTATAATGTGTAATAAATCATAAATATTTAATACAGAATAGGAAGTAGTATATAATGATAGTTTATAATACATAGGGTACAGTGTGGCTATATAGTATAAAATATGTATCATTTAAGATTTATATGGTGCATAAAATACATGTGGCTTTTATAAAAATATGTTTTAATATATTTATATAGCTACATTTAATATATACAATATAATATGTAACATTCAGACCCATCCCTTAGGAATACATTTAATTTTATAGTTTCACCTCAGGCTCACAAATAAATATAGACAGTACACAGTCCAATATTATACCAGGCAAGAAAAACATGAATTAGTCAAGAAAGTTTAGTTGCAAAAGAGTCATTAGCAACTATTTTTTCACCTTTTGATCTGGTTTTAACTCCTGGAATGTCAGTGCTGGAACTAGAGATCACTAGGAAAAATCTGGTTTTCATTGAAAAATATTGACCTGATTACATCAATTTTATATTACTCTTTTTAGTGGCTTGAGATCAAGTAGGAGAAAAGAAATTGTCTGGAGGAAAATTATAGCACTAACTTTCAGATTTGTGTAATGTTGCGTGGCTGTTCTCTGGCTGACTAAAGAACATGGAAGTACCAATAAAGTTGAAATCTCAGCAAAATAGACAAGTTGCTTTTAGTATTCTTCATATGTTTTCACCACTATGGTATTACATAATAAACACTTCTGAATGTGTTCTTTTACTGAAGACTACATAGGTGTAATATGTTTTTTTCACAAAGTACCTACAGTGAGGTAGGATACAAATCCGTAATTTTCAATGGAGAGAAAAGTGAATATAATTTAAATGCTCAACTAAGTGAAAAAAGGATATACAGAAACCCTGTCTCTGAATGTTTTTCATGCATTTTTTCTTAAGTTCTCACTTGGATATCCAAGTGAAATCTCTGAGAGTTCAAACAAGAGACTAGTAGTATACTGATTTATCCTTTACTCATTCCCATAAGTTTCTTGTTCTTGGTGTTCTTCTTGCTGTATCTGTCCTTTACAAAATATTGTTATGCAAGCCTTTGAGGGCTTTAGTTATGTTCTTTATTCTTGGTTACGAAATTAGATGAAAGGAAAAAAAAAAAATTACCTTATAATTTCTCATTTTATAGCAGTGAATTTTTTAGTGCTGTGAAAAATACCTGAATAATATTGAAAATACTTTAAAAACCCAAACTTTGAATCATGAGCTTTCATCTTGTTTCATATGGGTTTTTCTTCACCCATGTCAAATTTACAGGCATTATTATTATGAGTGAAATATTACACCTGCTAGAACTCTTTTTAACATGTGCAAAGAATCTCTGTTCTTAGCTGTAATAGACTCTTGGCATCAATATTGAATTGAGTAAAATTTATCTTGTGGGGTTTTCCAAAGCTATAATCAGTGGGAAATTTTTTTTTTTTTGGTATAGAAAAATTGTATTTCGGAATGGTTTGTTAATGTCAAAAATTTGTATTTATCACTTGCTATTAAAAAAAAAAGAAGAAATCAAGTGTTTGTAGAAATCAATACAAGTTTAGCTATCACTCTCAAAAGGAGAAGGATAATGGCTTCAATGAACCAGTTTCTGTTCTCAGTGATATAAATTAAAAGTAACTTGAAGCAAATTTCCTGTAATTAGGATATGCATATGGTGCTATGTGCTTAAACATCTTTGATGCTGAAGACTCTCTTCCAGACCTCTTGCTGAGCTATGATTTTGTAGTCTGTAGGGGTTCTGACTGTTTTTATACCTACTGTGGTAAAATAACTCTGGAATGGCTGAATATTTTTTAGAAGGGGTTAAGCAGGGTGACACATAAGAAATGAATCTAATGCTAAGTACCATCCTCTGGTTTTTATGAGGGGTTTACTAACTTTCCAGAGACATGTCTGAAACTTGTCACTTATAGGCATTTCTGGGTTTTAGGAGGTACAGAACAACCTGAGCCACTTAAAGAAACTCTTTGGCTTTACTTCCACTAACCTTCTCCTCTCTGCAAGTTGTGAGTTATGCAGATGGACTGGCAGATGTAGTCAGTACACAAAGAAGAAAAAGGTGCTTCAACACTAGTCAGCATCAGGATTCTGAAGTTTTAAGAGGCCTCTACTCAAAGTGTTTGAACCTTTTTTAAAATAGGCAGAGGAAGAGGAACACAAAGGCGTCTCTATTCTAGAACTTTGGCAGCTCATCAGAAGATGATGTTCCCATGCAATGTAAGTTCCATAAGAATATTTTGGAATATTTCTTCTTTACTCCTATTTATACAGCAAAGCTGTGTCACAGAGTTAAAAATACTCTTGTTCTTTGTTATCCTTTAGTGTTCATTTTGTAGTCTTTTGCTTATTCTTAAACTTTCTAAATCCCACTATTTTTCCTCTTAGGTTCTGATATCATTCAATGAAAGAGAAGCCTTGCACACTATGCAGTGCCTTCATGATAAGTAAAAGGTACTTAAAGCCACACAAAGCTCATACTTATGGTCAACAGCCATTAGGGAAGATTTCTTTGCATTATTTTTTAAATACTGACATTGCCGAGTTCTTGCCTTCCAAATCAAGTTAAAACATTATCAACTTGTAAAAGAATAGGTGTGCTATCCTGTTTCATGGACAAAGTTAATTTTCTTCTTGTCATTGCTCAAATACGTGGGTGTATTTGGTAGATAATGATGAAGGATGGGGAAATCTGGTGTGTGCCTTAAGGAGATTTGCTTTTTGGTGGTAATAGCCAGTGAATGAAATTGCACAATGTTGCTTGCTGTATAACACTGGCTAATATCACTTCTATAGCCTGACACCACACTGAGTGCCTCACAGTGCCTGTCTTTGCTACTCTGGTTCCATAGATCAGAACCAGCCTGCCCATCAATTGCCACATCACTGAAGAATCAACTTTGATGAAACCAAAGAACTGAAGACTTGACTGAGAGGGGACCTCATCAATGTCTGTATGTACTGAAAGGGAAGGTGCCAAGAGAATGGAGCCAGGCTCTTTTCAGTGTTACCAAGCAATAGGACAAGATACAGACAGAACTTTATGCACAGGAAATTCTAGCTGAATATGAGGAGGAACTTCTTTACTGTGCAGGTGCCTTGGGCACAGGAACAGATTGTCCAGAGAGGTTGTAGAGTCTCCCTCACTGGAGGTACTCAAGAATCACCTGGATGCAATCCTGAGCAATGTGCTCTGGAATGGCCCTGCTTGAGCAGAGGTGGGACCAGATGACCAACTCTGATCCCTTCCAACATGGCCCGTTCTGTGATTCTGCAACTCTGTAAAAGATCAAAGGGCATTAGGAAGTGTGGAATCTGGCATGATGTAAATGGTATGGAATAAGGGGTGGGCACTGTGTTAGTTTTGGCTGGGAGTGAGTTTCTTTTCTTCTTAGTAGCTGGTACAATTTTGAATTCAGTATGAGACTGACACTGATAACACACTGATGCTTGGTTGTTGCTAAGCAGTGCTGACCCCAAGGCAAGGACTTTTCAGTGTCCCAAGCTCCGCCAGTGAGGAAGTGCACAAGAAGCTGTGAGGGAGCATGGCCAGGACAGCTGATCTGAACTGGCCGAGAGAATATTCCACATCAGAGAACATCATGTTCAATATATAAACTGGGGGGAATGTGGCCAAGAGATATCTGTGGCTGCTGTGAGAGGCAGTGTGGGGGAGTGAGTGAGCTGCTGTGTGGTATTTAGTTGCCAGCTGGGGGTAAACTACAACACATGGGAATGAGAGGAAGAGAGAAATACAGGTTTTGCTGACAGTAGTGATGAACATTAAGTTACTTAAAAAGTAGTATGAGCTCTACCTGAAGAACAGCGCAAGAGTATGTATTTGGTTCTAAATGTTTTTTGCAAACTTCTTCCAGCTGTTTTTTTTTTTTTTTCCTCTCAAAGGATTTTTTCCTCTATTTTCTTTTTATCTGTTTCTGCTTTTGATCCTTATATCGTCTCTTCTTATTTTTACCTCAGGATTTTTTCCCTCATTTTCCCAAGGTTTTGACATGTCCACTAGAAAATGCTGAGAGAAAAGCTGTTCTTAGAAACACCTTTTTATATTACTCTGAATTTTTGCAACTTGTCAAGCAATTTAGCTCACTTTTTGCTGATAGTGTACAAATGACTGCCAAAAACATTCTTTGTGGGTTGGGTAATGATAAATTTGGATTCCAGTATTTCAAACTCAAACTCATGCTAAAAATAATCAGAGTGAACATCTGTGACAAGCAGGTAATTTTTAATAGTATCAGACAGTTCCTTTCTGTGGAGAATTACTACTCTCTCATCTCTAATCAACCTCTACTGTAACAGCAGCTGCCAATTAGGGATGTTGTCTCTTGACAGTGTGCTCAACCCATGTTTAATTTATTTAAAATGTGTTGTGTTTTTCCACAGAAGGTGAGGGGTGTTTTTTCAGTGTTTTATGCCATCAGCTGCTCATGTCATGTTATACAGAGTGGTGAGACATTCTCAGAGCACAGTGGAGCAACCACAGATTCAAGCAGATTCTCAGGCGGCAAATCCTCTCATCTAAGCTCCTGACAGTGTTAAAGAAGGAGGAATACTTCATTTTCCTTTTTTGGTATATATATAACAAAATTCCTCTCTACTGAGAGACCCTAACTGATTTCCATGAGAATTTTCTCTTTAATATTACTAAACATATTGATCTAAAAGTCAGTTAGTTGTGGTAACTACCTACTATATTAAAAAAAAAAACCAAAAGAGAATCCTGTGGAGAATCACCCTAATTTAGACTACAGGGCTTGAAGGAGTGAATCTATTAATGTAAATACACCTTATATTGTTGTTGTTAAATTTTAGCTGTTTATTTTAGTGTATAAAAAACTAATTATTAAGATATTTAGGTCACATTTTATTAAATGTCTTCCCTTTGCCTACAACTTTCTTTTTCCACATTCAAACATATATATATAGATTCATCATAATAAATTTCAAGTAACCATTGCAGCTTTGGTGATTTGATTCAAATATCAATAAATATTGCTGGAGGCAATTTTAAGGCCTTATCTCATGCTGATCAAATATTAAAGTTACTGCAAAGAAGTACCTTACTTGTCACTCTTCATTCAGTTACTCTTTTATTTCTAAAGGGCAGCTAAGGCATATTGAATAACTTCATAACCAGACAGGCAGAGACTGGCAAAGATCTTCATTTTTTTTTTAACTAAGTTCCCAGTTTCTTTTAGTGGTGTGAGAAACTGAATAGTTAAAAAACAACTCTTGCTACCTGCAAAATAGGCCATTAAAATTGGCCTGTAAATCAGGCAGTGTGCTCCTAATCTTCACAAAGTATAAGCTTGAAAAGATCATCAACCAATACTTAGAGAGACTGTACAGTTCTCATGCTATTTTGGTTCTAGACTTTTGTTTGGCTTAAAAACCACATTCATGGCTGCAAGAATGTCTGGATAATTAAAAGACTTGGAAAAAATCTAATCTCCTGGGACTTTAAACAGTATTTAGCTTGTCTTATTTTGTTGATGAGCAAGGCTTTTTCTCAAAAGAACAAGAGAAAAAGACCCATGACCAGAATAGTATAAAATTGATATATTTAAACACTCACAAAATTAATTTATGGCTTGAACTTCAATTTAGAAAACAAAGAGTTTGCCATTTTGTTGTTTAGTTGGGGTTTTTTTAGGTAAAGTTAGGTCTGATTTATTCTAGTTCTAATTGATGGATTACTAGATTTGCCACACAATGTGAGGAATCAGCAGCCTTCAAACCATACAATAATACATTTTTTAGGCTTAAATGACTATGTATAAGCATGTGAAACATACATGCATACATGAAGCCTAGTTAAATTCCCCCTTCCCTAAAAAAAATGAAACAAAACTGAAACTCTATAGAACCTTCCTTGAGTTTGCTATAAAGGTTTATAGTATCTGTGCAGTATTCTCATTCCAGTCCGTGTCAGACAATGAAGTGTGTGTGGAGTTTATTAAATTGGCAAAGTCTGTGCTTTGTACGACATATTCTAAAGAGAAACAAATAGAACAGAAAGGAGAAACAGTGAGAAATAACTGAATGTGAAGAACCAAAATAAAGACGAAACAGAGGGGAAAAAATGGGAAGGGAAAGCTGAAAAAAAAATACGGATATTTTGTCTTTTAAGAAAATGATGGATAAGCATTAAACTAGTTTCTCTTCAAGCTGTATCACTTCCTGGAAATACCACAAGGCACAGGCATAGTTATCAAGATGATAGATTCTTCTTCCCTTAGGCTTGAAGGAAGAACATTTTGTTTCACAGGATGGAGTGAACTTTTGGAATTTCACTGTGGCTGTTGATGTTTCCTTTTCTATGTAGTAAAGACTTATATTTTATCAAGCAGTTGTGCTCCTTGAAAACACTTTCCTCTATTGGTTCATTATTTGTATCATAATAGTGAGCTTCTTGCTTAATTCTTCCAAGAACAATAAACATTGCAAACTGGATAATTCTGAAACATTCTATACTTCATCTTCAGAACACCTTTAAGACTGGATCGCTGGAAAATCTTTGACTTGATGTGGAACACATCTTCATGATGACTTATTGCTGTTATTTTACTGTTTCACTCTATGCCTCAGCCTTTCCCAACTATACCAGTTCTTTTGTCTTGAGCATAGAGCTTGTTTACCTTGTTTGGCATACATGGATTTTTCCTCTGTTGATAATCATAAAAATGCCTCTAATAACTTTTGGTAGATAAATTAGCAATTGCAAGCTCATATGAAATAATACATGTTTTAGCTTGAAATCTTTTTAATGTAGTTTTTGTCAAACCAGCTCTTCACCAATTCTGCCATATACACTTAACTGTCTTTTGTCAGGGTATAGTTTTAGTATTACTATAGTATTAAGAGACATGAGGAATTAAAAATTTTCTCTCACCAAATAATTCCTGTTTAACATAGTATTGAAAGAAAAATGTCCCTCTGAAACAGAAGAGTGGATCAGAAGGAGTGTTTTTTGGGGTCATGGATCCAAAATCTCGTCAAGTTCCTACACCAAGCAGCTCTCACCAGTACGCATATCTCCACTGGCTATAGACAGCGTCTGAAACCACCCTCCTGGCCCTGAAGTGTCCTGTTTCCTCTGCCAGTAGCTCAGCCTCTTCGTATTGCCCTTTTCTTCCTAGTGTTGGGTGCATGGCTCTGTGTTGCAGAGGTCACATGGTCTTGTTGAAATGCCTGTATTATATAAACAGGTATTTCCCTCAGCTCCAGGTTTCCTTCTTTGTCCTTTCTTTTCTTATGTCTTGTACCTTTTGTGCACTGATCTCACAAAAATTGCAGTGACCTGTAGTTTCTGTGTATTTGACCTTCTCTTTGCACCTTTGCAGGAATGTTATTAAACAGAAATACAGTTCAGTATTCAGTAACTGGTGATGTTTCTAGCAGATTCCTCCTCAAGAGTATCTGAAATAAAACCAAAAATTTCCAAAAGTGAGAAATATTTTTCCAGTAATGCTTAAGAACTCTTTCTTCTGGACTCATTATGTAACTGAAATTTCCAAGTTGTCACCTAGTCCAGTTCAACAGTCCAATGGTGGTCTTAGAGAGATTAGAGCAGAAAATAGATTATCAATAGAAACAGGACTTTTTTTCCTTTTTAATGTATCTACATTATTCACTTGTTGAAATGCTTCACATATTCAGAAAGATTATTTTTGAGGGGAAAAAACTATTGCAACTATATTTTTGGAAGTAAGTCAAAGCTTTGATATAGCAGTAGAGATGCGAGGAACCCATAGGAACTCAGCTTCATGCCAACAGGCTTGAGGTTTTTTTTGCTGAATTATACCAGCTGTAAAGTCTGTGGCCACACACAGCATCTGCACACTTAAAGGTAAGCTTTTATTTCTTATTTTCAGGTCGCATGCAGATTCCATAATCCAGAACTATCTGGGAGGGAGGGTGCCCCTACATGTTAAAAAAAAGTATTCAGTATAATAACAATAGCACCTCCCGGTTCAGCAAGATATCTGTCTGTCCTCATAATCCCTTTTTTTTCCCCCATGGTTGTTATAATTTGTTGGAATTTAGCAGCTAAAAATTTTCAAATAATTTTTATAAACCAAGCGTGTTTCAGAGTCACAGAGCAAAATCCTTGTAAAGACAACGTGGCACATTCATTCCACACGATAATGACAGACTGGGCAATGATTAGACCCAATGCATTGAGATTAACAGGACCATCTCCATTTTTCACATCCAAATTCTTATTCAAATTAATAATTTCTCATTTTCTATAATGAAAAAGGAAAATGTGCTTTTATGGATGCTGGATTGCAGCTAATTGATTTTTTCTGAAAATTTTCAGTACTCGAAATGATTGATTTCAACTTGTTCACCCAACTCCAAATTCACCAAATAAACAAGAAAAAATCAGTAAAAGAAAAATATTTAATAAGATTAGATGTTTGTGGCACTTTATTTCACACTTCAGTCACCAGGCAACCCCTTACTTCAGATACTGGGATTAGAACTTGCAGTTTGGAAGCAAAATATAGGCTGCTAATCAGAAGGGGAGACATCTGTCTCCATAAAATGGGCTAATCAAGAAAGCTGCTCTGTATGAGGTAGTCTGACATGGGTATACTAAAGTAAAGGGTAGTGGTCCACATTCATCCGTCATATAAAAGTCAACCTTCATGTGGCAGGCTCAATGATTGAAAAAGGATCTTTTTTTATGCCTCACAAAGTTTTCATTTAGACTTTATAGCTTTTACTTCTCACCTTTTCTGTACGAACTTATCATCTCTTTCATGGCAGGTAAATCATTGAAGAATAATAGATGTGTAGTTGCCCATGGACACATGGCATTTTGTGACTTATATCCAGTGAAATGTCCTGCATATAATTAGATTTAAATAACTCCCCAGATTTTTTGTAATTTTTAATTACATTTAAAATTTCATACATAGTACCGTTAGTTTCCCTGAGATGTGATTAAGACCTGCAAAGGCAGATGCCATCTCCTTTTCCACCACAAGTTAGAAAGATTACTGGAAGTCCTTCAAATAGGAGTAAATTACTGGAAGTGGTCAGCTCACAACAGACAAGATGCTGTACAAACTGATTGGATTTTGTATTTTTTAATATTGCCAGGAACAATAGGAAAACTTTTTGAATACTTCTGGATGCTTGCTTCAGAAAGTTTCTCAGTTTTATTAGGGGTGATACCACTGTAACTTAGTAGACCTACACCACAAATTTTGTTATATTTGTTATGTATGACTGTGGTACAAGGGAATTTATGAGTCAGGAGTTCAAAAAGTATCTGCCTCCCATGTGTGTGAGCCAAAAGACTTAAAAGGCATTTTGCTTAGTTATTTACCTATGAAATAAATAACAAGATCTCCAATGGAGGTACGCTGGTATTAGTATCAGAATTGTTCCTGGATAGGGAAAACAGTTCAAGTCTTGGCAGGGTTTTCTGGTCAGGTTACTCCTTAGTGACTCATTTTGTTTGACAGTGTGAACCAAAGACACAAGTCCCTTTTTGCGCTCAGAATATCTCTGTTCTGTCTCTTTAAGTGCAGTCGAGATGAATCATAAGGGTGCCTTTGGTCCAGCAGGGCCAGTGTTTATGTTCAACAGTGCGGTAGCGTGTTCAACAAAGCCCCATACTGCTATACTATAGGGTTGTGTATACTGGTCCCAGAGACTGATATGTTTTTAATTCCTGTATTAAGTTTCTTCATGCCTCTTCATGCTCTGAGTTTCATTTCCATGGTTTTCCATTTCATAAATTGAGTACAGCAGGTGAGAAATGATAGTATATCTAGGCAGAAGTTTTCCCCAATATCTTAAGTTCCCATAACTGTTGTAATCTTTCCTACATGGGGTCATCTGCAGCTGTTTGATTTTTCTTAAGATAACTGGAGGATTTACCATGTGGTCTGCTATACATCAAGTATCCAAAAACATTACGTCTTTACTTGGCCATTGATGTTTCTCAGGTGGGATCTCACCTTCTGTTTCATTGGGTGCTTGCCACATTGCCGTTGCTGCTTCCCCTACCTTTTCAGGGGAATCTCCTTGAATTATTTAACCTATTTATCAATATTTATCATATTGATAAAATTTCACATCTTGAGGGAGTGAGACTGTCTGTAAAAATTCAGCAAGCAGACCACGAGCAGTCACAGGTGAGTGTTTATACCCCTGTGGGAGTCTGGTAAATGTATATTGTATACCTTCACAAGACACAGCAAATCTCTTTTTATCTTTATCTTGTAAGGGGACCATAAACAACGTATATTTTACATCCAGCACTGCCATCGGTGGGTGTGTAAGTGCTTGTAGTGTGGCTGCTAGGTTTGCAATATTGGATATTGCAGCTGTTAGTGGGGCTCTGTTGGCACTTAAGCACTGGTAATCATTGTTTGTTTCCATCTTCTGTCCAGTTTTCAGACTAGCCTAACCAGTGAATATGGGGAATGGAGTCTAGAGAGGATTTCATATCCACATGTTTCTTATGCAAATCACTAACAGCATGAACTTCCACTTTATAGTCAAAACTCAAGCTGTATGAGCAGCTACCTGTCTCCTTCCAGTGTTCTGTTCCCCGACCAATTCATCTAGTCTTTACAATGAAGAGGAAATGCATGTGAAGGAAAGAGATTGCTAAATCCTTCAGGAAATAAAGTAGAATACTTAGAAGGGAGTTATGTAATATGAGTGAGGATAAATATATACACCTTTAGGGCACTTCAGGTATTTTCAGTTCCTTTGTACTATGTAGTTGCCTGCATATTTAGGACTTAGGGATAAATTCTGAGGTGCATTAACAGAGTTTATTGACAAGCTTGAAATTTTACCTTTTCTTAGATCCGATTTCTGTTGGTAAACTGTAGTTACTTACAACTGGAGTTATGAGGGGAACAGGTGGTGTTTGAGAAATTCCAGCAGGAATTTACTTCTCCATGTCTGTTTGGCACATGAATACATACACTCTGCAGGAGAAAAGAAGCAAAGCTGTCCCAAAACCTGTTTGTGTTAATGTACATACGTCGAAGATTATAGAGAAATAAGGAGAATGTGTGTGTGAATACCACTGCAATATTATTTTCATGCAAGTTATTTAGGATAAGACTAAATCCACAATTAAATAATACACAGTTGCATAAATAGAGAACTTTAAACAGAGGAACCTTGTCCTCCACACTGAAGGGGAAATTCAAATTCACAATCTCTCACTTCAAAATACTTGGCTCTTACTTCTTAAATATGCAAATCTTTACATCAAGCACCTCTACTGAGTGAATTGTAAAGGGAGAGATAGTTCAGCCAGTACTATACAGACTAGCATTTAAACGTCTTTAACCCAGAGCAAGCCTATGGCAATTCTGTCCTTGTGAAAGCAACCCTTTTACATCCCTTTTAAGCATCTTTTCACTCACAACATCCTCACCTATTCAGGGATTGTAAATACTGGAGGGAAGTTTCTAACATGTGCTTTTAGATGTTAGAAGTGACATCAGTACATGATTCAGTTTTGAAATTGTAAAATAATGTGCAGTTATACAGAAATGCCTTATTACCTGTGGAAGTACTTTGTGTGAGAGGAATGCACTATCTCAGCACAGAAACAGTTATGGTTTTTTCCTACTCTGCACTTCAACAGGATTTGCTGGAGAGTGGTTGTTTTCAGCTGTCATGTCTTTCTTGGAAGTTATATCATTATATAGTTTCAGACATTTGAAAAAAAGCCCACAGCACCGATTACAATTCAGTCAGTGGTATTTCAGGAACATTAAAAATGCCAAATCAAATGTGTAATGAGACTTCTCAATTCAAGCGCCCTTATCTTTGTTTTGTCTCTGATTTTTACAACCTAGAGTGAAGACTGGCCTTTTAAAGACCCTTTCTGTATGCATCCTGTGAAACAGCACTGCCCAGATTTAGTGAAGTGCAGTCTCCTAAATTGAAGTGAATGAAATTTCACTTCAGTGATTTTTTTTCTTTCTACAGAGCATTTTAGTGTTGATTAACCTGTTGTGCTATCCACTCAGAAACAAAGAAGGTGGATTCTTTCACGTAGTCTCATCACTGTCCCATTTCTTTAATTCCTAAACTGCAAGAAGGGTCCCTAGGAAGGAAGATTCCTAGACCTCAGCTGCTGTATTTTTCTCCACCGGAACAGCATTCCACCCAGCCATGAAAGAAAAACACTGTCCCAAATTAAAATCTTAGTTCAACCTCAAACTGGAGATAAGGCTCAATTTTAACCTCTAACATGTTCTGTCATTTTTATATACTGCTGTTGCCAGACTGGCTGCACAACTTAGGTTGTGAGCAGCAGTAGCAGAAGAGTATGTTCTACTCTGCAAAGAAAATCATACCACAGAAACCATGAGAGGGACATTGGCTCATTGGAGATAAGCTGATAGGGAGGAAGATGCAAAAGGGATAGAATGGCAGCCAGGGACACCACCCAAGTGAGTTGTTTTTTGTGATAAAAAGTTATAAGATTAGAAATAAGGATCACATTTTACAGTAAAACATGGGTCTCATTACTATAATCTAATGCTTGACTTTACTGAGTTACCCTCAACATTTTCCTCTCCTGGTTATTTAATCACTTTTTTCCCCTGTTCAAATATTTTTGCTGGCTGGCTTTAGCTTTCCACAATGCCATAAAGCTCTTGGGACTTGCGTATAGCTTAATACAACTTCATGCTCTGTACAACTCCAAATACATATTTTCTCCATCTCTTCTCCATCTCTTCTCCATCTCTTCTCTTCTGCTTTCCTTTGTAGAGATGATTTTATATAGTTGCTAATAATTTGACTATTCAGAAGACTTTAACATAAAATACATGAACATGAACAAATAGAGAGGGAAAAGTTATTGATCAATGCAAAAGAAGGTGAAGAGAATTGTCTAAATTGATTAAATAGACTAACATAACGGTATCTCTTCATTACTCCAGCTCTCTGCTCAGCTCTGCCTTTTTTTTGTTTTGTTGTTATGGGTTTTTTTTAAGTCATTAACAAACTCCATGATAATCCTGATGTGGTAGAATGACTGTCAGCAATGTATTTGCTACCATTCTGTTTAAAGCTTAGTACTTCTGCAAAAAAGCATCAGCAACTCTGCAGGATAATCTCTGCAAGGCAAATTCACTTGCAGGGAACTTTATGGCTAAACTGCGAGCAGTACAAAATGAGAGTAATTTACAGATAGATTAGGTATCTTAAAGTTACTGCGCAGTCACTGAGATTTTGTCATATCCCCGTTTTTCTCAGTGGGAAAAAAAATCCTGTAAGGCCTGTCTGTCCCTTTTATTTCTTGATGACCCTCATGAGCCAGGCTTTTTCTACATCCTTAGATCTTTTGTTTTGCTCTTGCACAACCAGCCCAGTTGTTCCAGTTTCACAGTAGTATTTCACTGTGAATCACAACGTACACCTTATGCTGTTGAATTACTAAAACATAACTGATACCAAGTGTTACGATCCAGTTCAAACCCAGAAGAGCAAGGAAAACTAAGTCTCTGTGTATAAACAGGAAAGAACTTAGAAGGTTCAAAATATTCCCAAAAATGAGATTAAAACCAAATGAGGTTAGATGTTGGTGCCAAAAAATTGATGTATTTTATTTAATAGTAAAAGAGGCAAAGAGAAGGAAAGAGAAAAGAAAGAAAGAAGGAGATAGAGAAAGAAGTGTGCGTGGGGGGTGAGGGGACAAGGAGAGAGTGACAGGGGTTAGGTGGAAGCATATCACCCATCCAGGGGTCCCAGCGATGTCCCGTTGCTCCCCTCCATCTGCTCTTCTGGTGGTGAGGGTCCCCTGCTGCCACGGCCACACGGCCACACGCGGCCACACGCCGGAGAGTAGAGAGCCCCGTGGATTAAGATGTGCTTTGGGCAGGTGGGAACGCCCACGTGTCTCCCTTGCAGGGGCCAACTTGACACACTGTCCCTTGCAACACTGAGGGTCTGNCATCATCTCTGGTGCTCTGGTGCAGGGTCTGGGGACCCCTTTGGGGGGATCCTTTGATGGGCCATGGCACCCTCTCTGTCCTTTTTGAGGATGCGGGTTTTTCCCCGGGTGAAGGGTCCCTCAGCTGGGCTCCTCTGCACAGCGGAGGATGGGCGGTCACTGCACCTCTCACCAGAGGTTTTTCCAGCACTCACCCAAAGCCTCAATCCCCCCACCCTGTGCTGTGAGGGTCTGTGCAAGCCTGGTAGCTGATAGCCCTGGGGCTGTGGTCCCCACCCTGGAGGTGTTAAGTTTATGCTTTGTGAATGTCCCCAGCCCTGAGTTGTTATTTTATCTTATCTTCATCAGCGAGTGGGTCCAGGGCCTCTCAGAGCCCCATTCAGGGTGCTGCAGCTTTTGTAATACAGTTTTAAAGGTCCTTCATGAAAATGTTTAAGTCATAAACTACAATATTTCAGTCTCTCACACCAAGAATATCCAAAAAAAGGATGTAGACAAGGATGGCATTTGGGAAGAAGCAGTTAATGGGGATCCCCAGATTATGCAAATCAGGATAGCTCGGCTGTTATCAAGTTACTCTGGTTTACACCAGCTGAAGTGATGGTTAGCTCTCTCTCAGCTTTATCAGCCTTTGTACTACTCCACTGAGGTCCTTGACCTTCCTTCTTAGTTTCAGGGGTATCTTCAGGTTTTTGCACTCTTCATACTGTCTGCTGTTTATGGAAGGATTCATTGATGACATCTTTCTACGTGCAAGAGCAGGAAGCCTTTTCTCAAAACCATAAACACCACATTTTCTGTGTGTCAAACCTTCTCTGCAGAGCCCTCTATTATTGTGATAGTCCATTCTAATTTACAGAAATTTTGTCTCCACTCACCCTACCCCAATCTGCTGTGCAGTAGCACTGGAGCTGCACTGATTACTCTGGTGTTTACAATACTCCAGAGTTATAATTTTTATTATAAGTCAAAAGAAGAGCAGTTATTTTAGCCTACTCCAGAGTTCATGTGAGAACTATGGCCTCTTTGCTGAATATGAAAACATCAGTAATTTTATGCAGACGTATTTCTGATTATCCAGTGGTATCTTTACCAAAATAAAACTAAATCTTTCATTTCTTTATTTTAACTCTCAAAGTGAAGCTTTCAAAAAAAAAAAAAAAAAAAAAGGGTATGTTTGCTATGATAAAATTGAAAGACAGAATTACCTAGAAGCCAAGAATATATTTGGTGAGATTTTGCCAGTAGCAAATGTTTGCTTGCAAATAAAAACCCTGCACCAAGGAAACGTGTAATGGATTTGCTGGAAAAGTCCCTATTTCCATGGACATGTTTTAAGTGCTTTTGTGAAATACAATCAGTTCCTTAACAAATTAAGGTACAGAAATGAAAGTCTAATTTACTGAACAAAATATGTGTTTGGGTCTTTGTCAAAATTAAATATTTAAGGAAAATGGAAGCTGCGTTTAATATCTGATATACCAACACTAGTAATCAGAAAAAAATTGTCAGTGTGTTACTAAACTTGACAGTGTTTCAGAATTTGTGGTTGTTACATACCACGCATTTGCACTGACCAGGAAGAGTAATAGCTTCCTCATACAACAGGGTCTCTTGGGAAATTGGGGTAAACCAGGCAGAACAACTAAATTCTGTCCTGGGAAAGTCAGTATCTTGGTTCCAATAAAAATGATGTGCAATCACTATTAACTTTACGGTTAGAAAAGCTGCAACTTAATGAAACTGTTTTACTGGGTTTTGAGATAGCAGTAAATTGCATAAAATGAAGTAGGTTACAACCTTTTTTTTATTGCCTGGTTATCAGATTTGAGAGTCATGTCATCGTGTGTGTTTGTATAATTGCTATGAGAACATGTCTTCACTAGTGACTGTGGCTTCTGGACAGTCTTTTGTTAAATGTATAATACTAATAATAATACTTAGACATATCAGAAGAGAAAACTACATTATCAAGGAAATTTAGTAAGATACCTCCTACTGATTTAAAAGAGTCCATGAAGCTTAAACCCACCCTAAAAATATTGTGCAATGTTGTAGAAAAAAAAGGAACCTGCTAAGGCTATTTAGACATGGACATATCATAACTCCCTGTTGCTATTTTCATTATCATGATTTTAAAGGGAAAATGCTTTATATACAACGATGTTTTGATAATCTGGAAATCTTAACCATTTCTTTAGAAATGGTGAGAAGTAAGGCAAGTTCCTTAATAGAAGGGAAATAAGAAAGCTGTGCTGCCAGTAGCAATTTGAAAATGTTCCTACAAATCTTTGAGATAAACCTACAAAATGACATCTCATTTGCTTTATGCACCACTTGACATTATAGGCCAAATCTTGCCCTGTCCATAAAATACGGCTCAATGCAATAAGGCAGGAATCATTTGTGGCAAGATTTAAACTTTCCTGAAGAAAATGGATGAAAGAGTAAGTGAGAAGGAGAAGAATGCAGTGCTGAACAACAGAACATAGAGGCAAAGGAAGCGAAGAGAATTTTCAAACCAGAAAAGTAAATAGCATGCCAGGCAAAATAGTAAGTGCCTACTCACAAGTTTGAAAATGTTAGGTTACATTTATTTGTCAATGAATTTCCTCCTGAGAGAAATATGCACAGATGCTTAGTTACTCAGTTGAAAAATAGTATATTAAAACTAATATATCTAAACTCAAGATAAGTGTGGAGAGTGTCAGTGTCATATAATTTTTTTGATTGAATTATTGACTTTGAAAGAAAAACAGTTTAAGCACGCAAGAAGCAGACACAGAATTTATTTTTGTTTGGTACTTTCACTACAGAATCAAAGAGTATTAGTGTTCTGCTTATATTCCAGAGGGTTTTATTATTTTTCAGGGTAAATTTCCTTAACTGAAAGGCCATAATGCAAAAACACAACAATTGTTTTGTTCAATCTATTTTACTGGCAGAGAGTCTAATTCAGCTAAATTCCTCTTATGAATTAGAATTTCCAGTCAGCCCATTGCCAGTTCAGAGTGAGCCTCAACAAATCTATAGATGATAACCAGAGCTTAATGATATTTGGCAGTTTCATGGCGCTGCATATTTTTTTTTTTTAGCTTGTGGTATCTCAAGTAGAAATGAACTAGAAACTTAACATTAAGTACAATTCACACTGGCCATAAACTGTCTTGAAGGAAAATTTTAAATTAATCTGGTAAAAAGCCAAAGCAGATTTTCTTGTGCACTGCTATTTTGGTCGTCTAATTTTTGAATAGAAACTTGCTGCGTTTGATTATTTATAGCATCTCATTTACATATGTAATCCAGCTAATTCTGTGTGGAAATGCCTTTCAGAATGTGTTTTTGCAAATGTGCATTTCTTCAAGACCCATGGATATAAGCATTAACTAAAATAGTATCTGTTCTCTGCTCCTGCAATGCTTGCAGTCAGACTTCTGTAACAGCCACATTGTCAGAATATTTTTCTAAGTAATCATGGAAAGAAAAATAGAAAGTTCCAACTCTTTAGCAGAATTAAAATTGGAATAAAAAGACTCAATAGGGATTAGGTAAAAAACTATTAAAATATTCTACATTGCCGGTTTGCTTCTATAAATGAGACCCTTAGTGAGACTTAAAGGCCTAGAATTTGCCAGCAATAAGAAAATTCACAGAAAGGTAGTGCAATCTGTTGCAATTTTTGTCATTAGCATTTCTTAAGAGTAATTATAAAATTCCTGCGGTTAACCTTGTCTGAACAACAAAGATATGAGTAAGGCATGCTTTGGAAGTAGATTTAGTTAAAGGATTTATCTGTGCTGAAGTCATACATGTAACTTGCAGGATAAGTAATTTCTCTGCTTCTGTACCTGGGCTGTTGCTCAGAGCTAAGCCTGGCTCAATGAGGCCCAGCTTTGGCATCTCTATAGCACACTTCCTTTTGTTGCTATGACTGCACACAAATTGTCAGTAGTGCAGTTCAGATTTTTTTTTTTCCAAGATAAGAACGGAAATCCAACTAACCTCCATCACTTTCCCATATCTTTGTAAACTGATGCCTGGAACCTTCTGATCTGCAGGTTTTAAAACCTGTCCTTTGAGCCTGTCCATAGCCCGAGGTGAGAACCAGTAAGACGATATGCTTGGACATGATCTTATACATACGCACTTTAGGGCTGAACAAGCTGTATAAAAATGCCATATTAGATTGCTGGCAATTTGGGGAATTATATAACAAACAGTTACCACTGTTCTGTATGAGAACAGATGAAATCTCCTCCAGCTTGTACAAGGATAAAAATAATTATATGAATGCAGAAAAGGTAAAAGAAAAATCTTTATTTGTGTTGTTTAGTCATTTCCACTTGTTACATAATATTAGGCGTAAACTATTAGAAATGGCTAAGAGGTATATAGAGCCATCGTTTCCTTAGACTGACTTGATGTACACCAATGACTCTCCTTGTGCAGATCTTGGTGCTGTGTGATGTGATGCAGAAAACCTTTATGTTGCATGGTCCTGCAAATGGTGCAGCTGTATATATTCCTGGTATCACTAACTAAATAAGTGCATTAAGCATCTCCTGAGCATATCAGTCGACTGCTGTAAAGGCAAAAAAACAGTAGAATTCATTTTAGAAGTTAAAAACCCCTTTTTGTTTGTTTGTTTTTACACAATATCTTAACCAAAATAGTTTGGAATTAAACTGAAAAGAAAACATGGTTTCTGATTTAGTAATGAAAGCAGTGCTTCAGCTCACTCTCTGGTCACAACATAGTTCTTCACAGAGCTCCATTTTCCAGCATAAAGAATGGTTTTGCCTAAAAAACACACAATTTTGGAAATGAATGGTATATTGAGTGGGTGGCTTTTCTTTTTTCTTCGGAGAAATTCAGTCTCTTTGTTTTATCTGGGGAAAGGAAATTGATATCTGGAAACAGTATCACAATATGACATAATGTCTTGAATGCAAAAATTCCAGGAGATATTTACATGCACTGAAGGAGTATAAATTTTACTAAGATGGGTATAAATCTGTGCTGCTAAGCAAAGAGAATCACTTTCAAGTGTCATTGGCCCATACAGATTCCTGTATCTAACTATATGTATCTAACCTGTATGTAACTAGTACATCTTGAACTCCACAGCCAGAGTCTTATTAAAAAGTTTGTTCGGTTCAATATTTCTGCATAGGTGTATGTTTTTATATACATTTACAGACACTGGCCTGCTGTGTTTAAAATTAGTAATTGAATATCAAATACATTCTGAAAGCCATAGACAGCCCAGACTTGCATCATACATAGTAAAATTTAATGACCTATTCATCATTAATTTATTCCCTTGACTCTCTCCCAGCAACTACATTTGTCACAGTGTTTCTATAAAGTTTCGGATATGAAGGAGATGAAGGGCTTGAAGGCCGAAAATACAGTTTTACAAATTACATGACTGACAGGAGGTAGACCTAGGAAATTATGTATATTAAGAGACTCTACATAAAATGAATCCTTTTGCTTTTTAAAAGCTCTTTACTTATTCAAATATATTCCCATGGTCTGTATTTCAGCTTGCCATGCTTCAGTAGGGTTAATGCTTCTCTCAAGCAAAGCATTTCACTAATTCAATTCATGTGTTTAAAATTTATTAAAAGCCTTTTGAAAGCATTTAAAAACAAGGCCAAGCAAAAGGTAATTACCTATGGTCACTGCTTCTAGTACAGTCTTGTTCTTTCATGTTGACATTGTCTTGATTTACCTGTCTTTTGCCTGTTCATTCACGTGTTTATATGGGAAGTAGCTCATATTTATTCATGAGTAGTTTCCTGGGGGTCAATGAATATGCTACAGATGTATATGTAGTATAAATTAGATGTATTAGAAACAAGTAGAATTTTTCCCTGCTCTATGTACTATCATTACTACACTATCTATGTACTATCATTTCTGTTTACGAAACAAGCAAGAAAAATTGTGCTGAGTCGAGAGTATTTGTGAATTCCTTTGCAGACCATGATTCAATACCCTAATTAGACCTTTGGAAAAGAAAACAAATCTGATAGCACACCTTATATTTCCAGTAAAAACATTCAGAACCTGGTCTTTACATCTGGATAAACCTGACAAAATATTCCTGGTTATTCTTTTTGGAGAGTATACATATACATTAAAGGTAACATAAACAGTTTAAATTACTCTCTTGAATAATGTGACACATCCTGAACATTGTTTCTCCACCCTGAAAAATTAACCTAACCCCCCAATATGCTAGATCCAAAACTTGTATATTATTTGTTAGCATGACAAAGAAAATAATTTAGAAGTTTAATGCGAACCAAAGAATGTGTTCAGAGATAAGAATTACTCAGTGTTCCACACAGACATACAAAACAGATCCCATGAATTTGAATTATTATTCTAGTGACCAGTTCTACTTCAGTACAAAGAGGTTTACTGTATTTTTCATCTCTAATAACTTTGAAGTTTACCTTATTTGATTTGCCATTGATTATTTTTCAGTTTCTTCAATGTTGCTTACACTCCTAGACGTGGTTAGATTCTATTTAGATAGGTATTAAACTGGATATGTGTTTTACTATAGGAAGTACACAATTTGTAAAAAGTTGAAGTTTGCGAAAAGCAAAAATCAACTTCAAATTTTGGACAAATTTAGGAGATGCAGAAAGAGACTGAAGACAGTCAGGTTTTATTCCTGACTTTCATTTAATATTCCAATATGGACTTTTCTGAATTGCTAGTTTGGCATCATGAAACCTTATGCTATGGATTTGTTGGGGTTTTTTGGGGGTTATACTTTCATTAACTTTAACCAACAGTGGTTAACAATTGTTAATGTACATTTTATATAGCTGCTTTGAATGCCATATTGAAAAATGTGAATAATGATGATTTAACAAATGAAAATATTACCCTCACTTTGAGCTATTTATTTTAGGTAACATTGAGATGTTTTATAATACTGCTACAATAATTGGAAAAAAAACAGGCTTTTCTTTTATGTGTACTTCAAATGGTATTATAGAATCCCTGGTACTAATAATCTTTTTTTTTGAGATCAAACCAGTCCAGTGCTGAGTGTGTCTTAAAAGGTACCTGAAGGAGGACTCTTTTCAGAGTCACAGCGTAAGTGTACCATTCCTCTAATAAATTTGTCTCCATAAAACATCTGCATTCTTTTATCTACATACTAATTTTCATATATTTTTGCCAAAAACACATCTCCAGAAAGTTGCACTTTTTGATAAGGCCTAGATGTGAGTATTTACAACCTGAAATCATGATCATGAACTACTGCTCTGTAATTACCTCCTTTTATTAGTTTACATACAAAAAAATTTATTGGCTACATTGCAGGTTATTCTATTCTGTTTTGGCTCCATAACCTAGCACACAGTTCATAGAGAAAATGTTCATTGTTTGCTACCTTCTTCATAAACTAGTCTGATTTTTGAAAACATTCTGAAGATTTGCAAGAAAATTATATAATTTTTGAAACAAAATTTTATGATCCATTTATCAACATTTTGCAGAATAAAGAAAAAAGCAGACAAACAAGATGTGAAAATTATTATTATTAATACTTCCATATACTTCTATTTGCCATCATAACTCTTCAGACAATGCATGAAACCAACTCATTAAGACACAGTGAAGACCAATAAGGGGTGTATATGCAGTTCACTGTGCAGTACTCCTTAGACAAAGTTACTCATTAATTTTTTCCATTGTAGGAATAGATTTAAGAAATAAAGAACAAATCCTAATTCCCCTGAGTGAAGGAGCATGCTGTCCTTCTAGGACCAAAATAGAACCAATGCTTTTAGGTGCAAAGACAAAACATGTTGGAATCTAATCAGGATAGATTTTGGTGGTATGGCAACAAATACTGTGGGGGTACCCTGGCACCCGTTTGGAGAAGGAGTAACACAGCAGCACCCCTGGGAATGGTTGCTCTCTCAGCATTGCTGTGTGCCTGTGAGCATTCCCTTAGAAATGTCTAGGAAACAAGGGAGGAAGTGAGTACAAGTCTGGGTCAAGAAGTAACTACATAATTTTTAGGCAGCTATCTCATTGTTTAACCTTCCAAGTGGACAGGATAACGGGAACCTCTAATATTCCCTAAGAAAAATTTCAAAGAGGAAACAGTGTTAAAAGTCTTGGTTCTATTTCCATGTCTGTAAAACGTAATGCTTAACAGATGCAAGCTGGAGGAGGAGAAAGGAAAAAGTCAGATTCCGTCTTCTAACAAATCTGCAGAACTTTCTGCTTTACCGGAGTGAAATATTTCTTTATGTTTACAACCTATTCAGTAAGGATGGCTGGGTTTCTGCTTATACTTTCAACATATCTTCTGCTGAAAAATGTTATTTCAGCTTGCTACTATTGGCCATACTCCTTCCCCTTTCCTCTCAGATATTCAGCGATGTTGAAGACTCAGGTGATTAATAGCTAGGTTTTTGTGGATGTTGTTGGCAATGGAGTTCCATATAATAAGGTAAAGCTCAGCTGGCAGTGATTCACAATGTGTTGCTTCTCCAATTTCCTTGTCTCTTGAGATCCCAACAGCTCAAGCAAGGGCCAGTAGCAGTAGACAAGGTGGTGTAAATGCATGTCTTTCACAGTTTCCCGTGGGACAACTTTGGTTTTGACTATAGAATGAAAGAGACACTGAAAACTTCATTTTATTTCTTTCTGTAATTGAACTGGCTTGAACCAGTCCATAAGCAAATGCTTACAGTCCTCAAACAATAGAACAGCAGCAATAGCTTGAGAACGTGTGCTTACAGCTGTGCTTCCTCCACTGAATCTCAAACCCCTCAGCAATGGTTTAAACTTAATAAGCACAGAGAAGTGTCTGGTTTTGCCATTAAATCACTGTGAAGTTGACTGTACTTCTCTGTGGGAGAGTAAGAAGGAATTAGTACCTCATCTAATAGATACTTAGATAAGAGACTGAAATATTTTTGAATTATCCATACTGCACTGGTGAGAAGATGTTAATACATCAGATATGAACACTGATTCAAGAATATATATGGTTCCAATTCTTCTCTACAGTGTAACAGCAAAACAGAAATGTCTTCAAAGAGAAAGCAAACATTTTTAGTCTCAGAATCACATGATAGTCATGTCTGGGATATGTCTTGAGCTAAACTGTCAAGTGTTGCTTCAGTCCACTATGGGCAAAAAAACCAAAAAGTAAGAAAAAAAAAAAAAAGAAAAAAGAAAGAAAAAAAGAGACAAAAAATGATCCACCTTTTGTGAGACAGTTTTTCTCACATTTCACGCAACTTGAAACTTTGTCTTACTCTGTAGTGTGTGGAAAACTGCAATAGAATGCTAAGTAACAATTGCCATGAGCTGGAGATTAAAGACAAATTTGCAAATATGGAAGCTGTAGATCAGTAACTCTGTGAACTTAAACATGAACTTAAAAGTAACCATCTTCTGCAGAAAGAATATGTATAATGAAAGACTGGACAGAGGAATATGAACCTTCAACATGATGTCAAAATATATTAAAGGTGTAAATATATGGTATTTCATGTTCAAAACTGGTACTTATCAGCTCAGAAATCTTCCAAAGATCTTTTAAATAAAGCAGCCCATCTCAATATAAATTTGATAGGATTTACTTTGTAAATAGCTATCATTGTCCTTTTTTTTTTTTCCCCCTTTAGTTCTATCAAAGATTTTCATTTGGTCACTAATGTATAAAGACTCTTATGTACTGGCATACTAAGAACATCGCTTGCAAAAATCAGTCTTTATAGGGAGGCGGTTTAAAATCACCAGGGATACACAGAAGGTTCCTCGATATGTCAGACATAGAAGTACGGAAACAGCAAAAAAACTACCTTGATTTGTTGATGTCTTGTTTCCAGAGCATGGAGAAATGTCAGATTATCCTTAGGTAAAGTTTTTGAGAAATACTGGAAGATACAGCTTTCTGAAAGTACTTGCATCATCTCTGATAAGGACACAAAGCAGATGATGACCCCTTTCTAGAACAATTTCTAGAGAATGGCTCATATTCAAAAACAATAAACAATCTCCCCTGCAAATACAAAATCTTTTATTATCAAAACTGTTGTTAAACTATTGTCTTAAGGTGCTCAAAATGAAAAGGTCTTTGGTGAATAATCCTTCATACAAATGTAAATACTACTTATAAAATTAAACAAAAAACCAAGATGGACAATATTAAAGTTAATACAGTGACGCGGTAACTTTGGAAGATGCAAATTTTAAGTTCATCCGTAAGATAAAAAGATTAGATAACCAAAAAACATTTCAGGACTTCCCTCCTTTTTGTGTTTTTGTTGTCTTACCTCTCCTTTTCTTTTATAAAACTCACTATGTTTTGGGTATCTCCAATAAATATTCTCTGAAAATTGTCAGTAATAGATACACAGATTAGAAATAGAAATATTTTGAATGATCGATTTCCTGCTACATCAGGTGAGCAACCAGGGGATAGGAGCTCCAGAAGATGAAGACAGTATACAAGTATCATATTCAGTTGTCATGGGGTGGATTTTTCTCCATTAATTCATTTCTTGTTGTAAATACATCTATTTTCATCTTCTAAGTGCCCTGTGCCAACAAGTTCATAATTTATTTAGAATTATTAAAAACAATCCCACCATTTACAGAGAATTTTTCTTTGTGTTCAGTTTTTCTTAATATCCTTTACATTCCATTTTCTTGACAGATGACCATTTTTCAGAGAACTATTGTACTAAGCTAACTGCAAACCCTTTTGTCATATTATTGAATCCTGGTGAGCCCATCATTCTGGAGCACAGTGTTATCAAGCTCTGCAGACCTGACTAGTTTGGCCTTGTGTCGCTTTAGAATAAATCTATGGGTCTCTCTTTCCTGTTAACTCTGGGATTTAGATGTCTGATGATCAAAGTAGCAGAGATGACATACCATTCAGTTTGCCCTTTCTAATAAGACTTTAAGTCTCACACTTGATGGTCTCCGTTTCCTTTGCAGATTTAGTTTTCCTTGTTTATTTCCTCTGCTCAATTTATTTTCTACCCTGTGTTTCCTGGGAATTCCTATTTTTTTCACAGTGATTATGACATTGCCTTCTTAGCTTTATGAGCTGAAACAACAGCTAATAAGTATGCAGCCCATCATCAAAGGCTGTAATCACCAGCTTCATATACTCACAGAAGTTACTACAGGTTTCCCTACATCCCCATAGTAAAAAACATAAGGCTAAGAATGGTATAATGGCTTCAGTGAAGCTAATTGCAACCTTCCATAGATTTCAATTAGAGGGCAATTTATCCCTCTTTGTTCAGCTGTGCACAATGTATTGCATAGTGTCTAATATGTATTGTGCCTGGAAGGTGCTGAGTTAAGCACTTTAAAATTTGAATGTGTAGCAATGCAGGAGTACTGGAGGATTTCTTTTGACCACGGATCTAAATTTATGGATGTTTTAACACAGTCAGGTAGTTTAGAAAACTGTTTATTTATGCCTAGCTGAAACGGTGCTGGGAGATCTTAGATCTTTGGAAAAGGGTTTGTATCAAGTTGCATCTCGTTGTTCTATAATACATTGACTCCAAAGATACACAAAAATACACAAAAAGCAAAACCCGATAACCCAGAAGGCTTGGAGACAGAAAAATTTGTAGGTAATAAGATAATTTGTTAGAATGCCTCTGGTCTCCATTTAATGTTTTATATGTTCTTTTTAGGTCATTTTAAGTAAGAGGGGAAAATAGCAATAAATGTTAACAATCTAATTTAGTTTTACTAGAGAAAAACTGAATGCAATTAAAGTTCTTAAAATAGTTTTAAGCTGAAGCCTGTATAAATGTTCCTATTAAAAATATTCCCATTTGAAATCTGATTGAGTGCAATGTGTTTCTTACAGTGGCCAGGATTTGGGATAAATTTTATATAAGTGGCAACATCAACAAACCGCAAATTTGTTTAAGTTCAAAACTTCTACTGAATTGCTCCTATTAATGATCTTGAAGGAGTTAAACAGCTCTCCCAGCATATTTCTGGGCTATGAAGGAAGTTAAGCAGGAACTTAGCTAAACTTCTCCAGAGCCAAAACTCTGTTTCTTAAACAGCTCTAGGGTCTAAAATAAGTACTGGGACATATTCACTACTAGGTAACTCTTGTCACATGAGATTTCAGTCTTTGTTCTTGCTGTTAAGTATTTAATATCTGGTTACACCACTTTATGCCCTATTGTAAGGGCACTCTATCACTCACTATATGTCAAGTTCCCATTTCAATATAATGGTATGGTTGGGTGCTACTTTGAAAACAATCTTATCTCACCTCTGTAAGTGCCCATGTATTTCTGTAAATTGCTCTAAATTTATTTTAAGCATGTTAATGGGAGTGTCACTGAGTATGTTCTCGTAGAAATTAGGATTTGAAGTTATTCAGCTACAAGTAATGTAATCATAAATGCTTTTGATGTATGAAATCAGCTGATAGATGTAGGCTGCACTATCACTGCCTTTCCACTGGCAAAAGTCTCCAGAGGTCTTCATTTTCCACCCATTCAGATCACAGATGACCAAATGGGGTGCATCATTCCATTTTGATCTGCTTGTATGACTTCATGGCATTTCTCCACGACGTTGGTTAGCAGCAGCAGATTTCGCATTTGGTTGGTTGTTTTTTGACATGATACATATACTAAATAGGTATAGTCACTGTTCTTTCTTATATTGAACTTAATTTTAAATTCTTACTCTTGTTTTGAATTTTTCTGGGAAAGTAAAATATTATCTGTTCTTGCTTCCCTCTAACCACTATATGTTAATAAAATAAAAGTCCTTTTATTCTGCCAAGGCACAGACTTCATATATGGATAGATAATTAAAACATATGCACAGCCCACAAACCTCTGAATCATATGTCTCTTTTCTCAGTTAAATATTTCCTTTTTTCTCTCTGTGTACATTTCAACTTAGCTTTATGTTAGGTTCATTATATGGCACTGGTCAACAAACTTTATTTATTATAGTGATAATTTTTGATATAACTCTTTGTAGGAGAATAGTTCTTCACAAATTTTATTATGTTTTGTTCATGCTTGCTTCTAGAACTAGGAAAATTCTGTAAATTATGGTAATAAGTTATGATTTTCATAAATGGGAATGTCTCTTCTCCAATAAAATCAATACAGAAAAAAAATTTCCCTGTATTTTATTTTTGTTTTATGTACACAATTATGTTAAATACTACTGAGGTGTACTTCATTAATGTGCACTATCCCAGGGCATATTGAGCTAGAAGGTCATTGCTTAAAAAAATGTATGGATGTCTTGAATTTACTTGATCTGTTCTTCATCACATGTTCTGATTTTTTCATCTTTTTCTCTTTCCCAATGGCTACATTCTTGTACTTTTCTGCCAATGACACTTTGAAGAGATAAGAAGAGGAAATAGAAATGGAAAAAGATTCCTCGAGCAAATAAGGTCAGTATTACCTCTTCTTTGATAAATCATAGTTCTCATCAAATAAAAACCACCTTCATGTATAGCAGTCCCTACCCACTGCCACTGTGTCCTGATTTTTGATTTAAGTCTTCCTATACTGTCATCTGCATTGGAAACCTTCTGTATTTGTTTTGAAATATGAAATTATGTGCTGGAAAATATTCTGCAGGTTTTTATTGGTTCCTGGTCCATCCACACTAAGAAAAGGATTTGAAGCTATTTTGAATGTGGTGCTGTGCTGTACAAGTTGTACTCACAACACTTCACTCCAGTTCCCTGTTCATGCTTCCCAAACTGCCCCACATCTTAATGTCTTGGTTTTATCGCTCTCAAAAAAAAAAATCCATTTTCCTTCTAAAATGAAAGCCCAAAGATGTAGGCAAGAAATATATTAAGGTATCCAGACAAAGGATGAAAAACACTTATGATAGTAGGTCGCATTGATTATCTGCGTTTTGGTACTAGATGATTACTGTACTTCTGTCCTAGACGTCAGGCCCCCTCCCTCCAAAGAAATCCCAAACTCAAAACCCCCTCAAAAATGCCCCGTAAAACAACCCACAAACAAACAGCCTCAACCCAAACCGAACAACAACTACTAAAAAACCCAAAGAAAACTAACAAAACAACATGTTCTATTTTTCAGTCACCAAAGCGTGCAGAATAGAACGGATGAAATTTCTGCTAAAACAAAGAATTTAAACTCTAATATTTTCCTTAAAAATTAACTTTTCCCCAGATACATGGGCAATCCTAGCATACTGATGGCCTTTCTTACCCCTTAATCTAAACTACTAAGGCCCATTGTACTTTCCTATTCCCAGCTAACAATGACCTACTTTAAACTACGGATTTCTGTTAAGTAAAAACCCATTAAAAGGAAAAAAGTTCCCTCCAGGCCATCTGTTGTTTATTTTTCCTATTAGCAGCAAACTGTTCTCTTGGAGAGCAAGGGTCAGCCAGGTCCACAAGAAATGGGAACAGTTTGCCCTTTCATTTGCTGCTTTGTAAATAGTAGCAGGTATTACTTTTCCCTCACAATGTTTAAACAGGTAGACATGGGTAATGTGATAATGCAGTCTTTGCAACTATTTGTATTTGAATTCGCTATAATACATCAGCTGAATGTGGATTTATGAACTCCTACTCCATTTTTTTTGGAAAAGGGTGCAATTTTCTAGGTAAAATTTTTCTTTCGTTGCATGTTTAAGCTTCTGACAAGATAATGACACAACACATTCTACCAGCATTTCTAGTATTTCTGTTTTTTTCTTTAGTTTGACTGCATTTTGTTTCGCTAAGAATATATTTCTTGTATAAATTAAAAATACCAAAATTAAGGTAAAAAAGAGCAGTTCAGGTATTGTTTTTCCTTCTGAAAACTCACAGCTATTAGCCAGCTGTGGAGAAAAGGGTGAGAAACCTTACCTCATGGATTTTCTGTAGCATGAAGAGAAAGAAAAGAGGTAGAAATATGCTGCATTTGTGATCATAATTATATACACTGCATATATGAATGGATTTATTTTTTAACTAATTGAAATACAAATATGTACATATCCAACTATTTTTGCGAAATCATCTCTTGCAGTCTCTAAAGTTAAGGAAGGACAAAGCAGTAGATGGTATTTGAAGACAAGGATGGTGAATCATATAGTTGCAGTGAGTAAAATGTTGAGCTTTTAATGAGACCTATAAATAATTGGTAACACAGTCAATAAGATCTTTTCCCCCTCATTTTAATTTTCTAAAATTGGAACTGTGTGATGAGCAGTAAATTCTTCTTTTCATTTATTGTCATGATTAATAGTAAATTATCTTTATAATGTTCTTCAATCTATTTAGAAGCTAAATATGAGTCATAATTCTTGAGGCAAGGAAGAAATATAGATGAAAAATGCATTATATCTTTTGGTTGCCTGCCTTGCAATTGTGTTGATCCACTTTAAATTAACTTTATTAAAAGTAAGCCCAAATTTCTTTAATTCACACTATGTAATTCAAGTTGAACAATGCATAAGATGAAAAAGATTCTTCAGAAATAAGACAGGAGACTCTGACAGCAATCAATTGTAACTCTGTTCATTTCTATAAGCATTTTTTGATGAGTGTATATATGTAAAAACTTAGGGAGGTTTGGGGATTTTGGTGGTTAATTGATTCTACCAGTCAGCCTGAGCTAGCACTGATTACAGAGAAGATTGTCTCCTCCAAGGAACAGACATTATTTTGAAGGAATTATGGAACCCCTCTTAGTCAAGCTGTAGTGTTTTACTATCTTTTTTAGTGCCAATACTAAGTGATATGCTGTGTGAGTGAAGTATTCAAACAATCATTTCTATACACTGAAATACTGTCCCAGTAAGTATTTGCTTGTTCTGGTTATTTTTATCACATTTTGCTTTTGCAGGATAAGCTGGAACTGTTAATGTGACAGTTTCAGATGATTATACTACACCAATGCCAGCACAATTTATTTAAGCTACTTTTTTGCATCTGTTCCGTAACACATGCTTCAAAATATTCATCATACTGAAATACAGAAAGCAGAAAAGTCGCTGCTTTTGTTTTGATTTCCTCAGCTTCCCCACCAAAATGTAAAGTCAAACCACATGGATTCCAGAGGATCATAAAACTATTTCATACATTTTGATACAGGACTATAACCAGTGCTACAGTGAGCAGATTTGAAATAAAGGAGCCCTGTTTTAGTAAAGAAACACGTATAGGTCAGAGAAAAACCATTGTGTTAGAACATATGCTACCACTATTTTTTATTTTAATATAACTTTATTGAATATAAAGATTGTGAAAAGGTAGCCTAATAGTGTACAAAAATACCAGTCACAGCCCTATATGTTTTCCTTCACCTTCCTCAGGTCTGACAAGCATCCCAGCCTGACATTGATGCACCACTTATGAGGCAAGGAGGAAAGGCTCTCTGTCCTGGCAGAAACTCCTGCTCAGAGCCCACACTGAATGGAATCCTTCCCCTGTTGGAACCAGAAGAAATGTTTGCAATGTTTTCACTGGAGCCAGACTTAAAACAGTGCTATGGGTTAAAGTTTACAATCTATCTATAAAATAGCATGGTAATTTTTTTGTTATTATTCTGAAATAATAATGTTCTCTCTTTATTCGTACTATGATACTGTTTTCTTGGAACCACTGCGTTTTAAGCATAGCTTTTCACTGAGCTTCCCTAATGGCACTCATGTCACCTTTTTTTTTCACGTGAGTTAATATGTAAATTAACGAGAATCATCAAAGTAAGGAAAAAATTTGGTATTATGAAGGGAAGACAGTCAGTGTAAGTAAGCAGAAGAAAAATATTTATGATTTTTCCTTAGTTATAACATTGTAAACAATAAGAAATAATAATGGACTTTCTGCTTACCAAAATTGCATGTAAATGGATGGACCAGTTCACTCTAGGATGTTTTAAAGACAATCTGAAAAATATCAACAGTTCACTGTGACAGCACTTCAAATTATTCTCCGTAAAAAGAATTAGGACTTTTAAAACTGTATTATAATTATGAGTGGTCTTTTTTTTTTATCAGAGAAGGTGGAAGAAAATAAAATATTTTAAAATTTAAGATTATATCTCTCACAGCCATACAACAAAGCCTACCATTTTTCAACGGAAAATATCTCTAAGACCAAAGATGGGAACTGGAATATTCAAGCAGACACTAGAAAACTGAAGACTGATTTATTTACATTGCTGATTGTTTGCCCCTTCCCTTCTGTTCCCCTCCTGTCTGTCCTAGAGATATGTCTAGCATACACTTTTTTTCATAACTTGAAGATCCACAAAAGATTTTAACTTTTGACTAAAACAGGAGATATTTTATAATATCTCAGTAGGCCTTTTGGGTAGATAAAATTGTTTACAATTTTTTTGAAAGAGATGGTACAAAAATATAGGTTTTTTTTTTATAACCTATGGGGTAAAAGACAAGAGAGTTGCACGAGTAGAAGACCTTATTCACGGGATGAAAATGATAATGATGTATCATTTTGGCAATCCATGACTTAAGTTGCAACTCTTGTTTTTTTTACTTTAGCTAAATGAAATATAAAATCAAACAGTGTATGATTTTAGAATGAAGTAAAATTTTAAATCAGAGCTGTAAGTGTTAGACACAAAAGTACAGTGAGAGAAAAACAGAAGAGAGCAGAGTTTAGAAAATCCTGCTATTACTGTCCTTCCAATATCCCTAAACAGAGATTCAAAACCAACAAATGGCTGTAGTTGCAGTGCCTTTATGATTGCATTAGTATTCTATACTCAGATTCAGCATAAAGGTCAAATGCAATTCAATCAGTTGTATTCACATCTTTCATAGCAGGTAGTACATGAATGAATGTGTGCGACCTATTTTTTTTTTTACTCAAAACACTGAAAGAAAAAGAGCTAAGATGGAATGCGGGATAATGTACAGCACTGTTCAAATGGGGTAGGTGAAAAGTCTCGTTTTGAACTTTCCATCCTTGGACTTCTTCACATTTATTAAAGGTATCAGACAAATATTTCAGACACAAATCAAAATTTGTATTTATTGTTACATTACTTCTAAAAGCGACTTCAGACATCCTTGTTCGACAAGTACTCTCAGAACAGCTAGCTACTATTTCAAATTTATGTAACTCCCCCTTGGAGTCTTTGCACAGGACGCTGTTGTCTGTACAAGTCTTCAAAGGCATGCAGTTTCCTTCTTAGCGAAATGCACAATTTCCGATACTGCTGGCTCCTATTGTCAAAGCTAGCTTTAAGCAAAGCCATACATGTAGCTGACCATATCACAAGTTTTCAGTTCAAATGGTATATTCTTTTTGCCTGGGAAATGTTAAATAATACCTGGATTGGTTCACTGGATGCTTCTCATTTCCAGAGTATCTGGTATTTTGCTTAAGGGAATGTTTTCTTCCCTACTCATTCTTTGGCTTGTTTAGTGCTCTACCCAATTTTAAGCATTTTAAATTATAATTTAAAATATTTTTCCAACTTACAACACTCTGGAAATTGAGTCAATGACATTCAGTCTCCTTTCTTCCTTTTCATAATATAACCCACCTGCCATAAGAAATGTCAAAACACTCCTGAAAACAAACATTACAGTGACTCCCATGGAATGAGGAAGCTTTGTACTGACTTCAACTCATGAAACACAATAAGATGGAATGAGAAAGGCTTTTATCATAAGGACCATCACAAAAAGAAGAGAGAAGCTGGTGATGCTGGGTAGACACTAGGGCTATTGAACAGCAGGATTTTCTCTTTTTGTATGTCAGGTGTCTCTCCTAGGAAATCTTTTGTTTCAGCTGAAGCGGCAAGAATTCAGTGATAAAGAACAACATGATATCAGAATTTGATCCATCAATTCAGAGAAAGCCTCAGTGAGAACCTTTAGTTCTATACCTGTTTTTTTTTAATTTAGAGATGATATTACTGCAGATTTTCAAAATATGAAGTGAAGTGAGATTCCTCAGTACTGATAATATTAATATCTGTTTACATGCAAGGATAAACCTCTGTCAGAACAGACCCCCAGTGGGACAGAAGAATAAAAATCTTCTACTAAAAAAAAGCGCAAAAATTCATTTCCAAGCTCTGCCCAGGAGGTGAAAGGATCATTGAAAAAAGTGTGGAAGTTATCCAGCTGCTAAGTCCTTCTCTCATGTTCAGTTTCATTGATGCCTCGACCTTGGTTCTCAACAGCCACTGTCCTGGCACAGGAAGGACAAGTCTGTGATGCAGGACTATTTGTGCCAAGTGCCCCAAATCCAGCCAACAGATATTCTGAGGGGTTTGTCTTGACCCAGTAACAGCTGATACCATAGACTGAGAATCCATTAGCAACTGGAAAATATTAATTGGAAAATATGAGGCACACCTTCTTGTTTATAGCACTGCTAGAAACGTGGGCCATGAGACCGTTCCACTATGCAAATACATCGTGCTAAACATGAATAAACAGGATCTGTTTCAAAATACAATCCTTATAAAAAGTAAAATCCTAATGCATATACATCCTGTGGGTCTATCTGTAAGTAACTTCATTTTTTGCCTTATTTCAGAATTAAAAACCAAAAAACTAGATCACCTAATAACTGCAAGTACGTATTTCTTTCAGTCAGTCCTTTGCTACTGGAGACTTGAAAAATCTGGAAATAGAAAATAGTTTTCACAAGAAGAAAATTTCTATTTTACAAAATGTTGTGCTATGCAATCATAGGTGATGGTTGAAAAATGTATGTCATTGAACTAATCCTAAATAAAACATACATCCTGGAATTTCACCTTTTTCACTACATAAAAAATGTTAAAAACCCCTGAAACATATTGATTTACTGACTGAATGCTTTATTTCACTAGTTGTCTAAAGCAAAGTGATTACAAAAAGCTTGCTCGCACAGTATAAAACACAAATGATCACAACGATCAATGTCACCCACCTTAAGTCACAAGTCTATGATCCTTTTAATATTGTTTTGTAAAATCTATTCTTTGGATCTTGTAATAATCTATTCCTATCTAACAAATACTCAGAGAAATCTGAACTTTATATTTGAAATAATAGATATGCACTGAAGGTTTGTTATCGGTGATACAGTTTCTAAATTTAGTTCAGGTGCCATTGTTCCCTCAGTGATCGCATCGATTCCCTTGCAGAGGGAGTTATGTTGTTCCTGGAGATACCACTCACATTATAGTGATGCATCTAGCTGCTATACCCTGAGGGTAGATATTTTAATCTCCAAGGCATTTGTTGATTTGTTCCAGAGTAAAGAATCTTCGGTTTGTGAATTCAGCTCTACAGAACTGATTGCCACCTCTGTGCTGATATTATTGATTCCCCTGTACAGTTTACTGATGCAGTTCATCTGATGACCAGTGATTGCTCCTGTGAACACGAGCAAAAATTCTGTTCTAAGCAATAGCTCCTTTCACCCATTATGAGTTTTAATGCTTACATGAATGTAGGGCAACCCAAAAACATTTTTCCAAACATAGGCACCAGCCCAGGTACATACGGTATTGCCACTGTTTGGCACAAGTCTTGTGCTAGCAAAGCAACATAAGTCATCTAATGCTGAGATGATCAACCTCTGACTTGTGATTAGTTTCAGCTCATTTTGTGCTATTGTGAAGTGATTATGCCACAAAACCCTGTGTTCAGTAAAGATAAGTAACCGTTGGATAACTTAAGTTACAAACAGAGCAGTGTTAACATTACATTTCTTGAAAATTTTTGGAAGTGTTGGTGAATGAAACAAAGTGGAAGAGCATCCCTACACACAAATATATGTCCCATTGGTGGAGTTCTCCTCCTGGTGAAGATGGTTCCCCCAGGACATGCGGGAAGTAGAGGGGCTCTCAGCTTCAGCCTTCTGCCTTTTTGGGCGTATGAGAGAATCAGCAGAGAAGAGGGCAGATGCTTTTTGCTAACAGCAGTTGTGCTTCAAGTGTAAAGAACTATAAGGCTTGATACTGCAATCATTTTTGTATTAACAGACAGTACTAAATGATTGGACAGATACAGACTATGCAGTTAAATAAAGGTCTCAGTTTTACATCTATAATGACATTGCAGCTTGCAGGATACGTATTTTAGCTTATCAAGTTCAACCTTTAAGTGATGAAACAAATTAAACTTGTAAATAATTTCTACTTAAATGACTGTAAGAAATATTTAATATTCCTTTTGTCAATATTAATAATTAACTAGCTTAAAAATATAACTTGAGATCTGATTTATCTGTGATAATTTGTTAAATGGAAAATGGTTCATAAAAAGAAAAACATCTCCAAAAAACCCTAACAACTGAGTTCCTAATAATGAAGTCTGAAATATCCAGGGTAGCTTCAAAATCCTTTGTGAAGTTGCTAGGAAGACATAGGAACTTAATTTTTTTTGAGCTAAAATTATTAAAATTATTAAAAAAATATTAATATAGCTCTTAAAATATTTCTTGTATGGTCAAATACATTTATACTTATTTATATGAATGTGTATGTGTGAACATGTATAAGAAAGAATATGCATAAGACTCTAAAATTCATCCTTGTACATGCTGAAGGGATTATTTGCTGAAACTAGAAGGAAGCTAACTAAACTGGTATGTTAAAAAAAAAAACTCCACGGCATTATATTTACATATTAAAAATATCATTTATTTCTTTGCAACTGAAGGTCAGACAGAACAATTAAAATTACACCTTAATGGTAAGATAATTAGTGGGATCAGAATGCCAACTGTTCAGACTGGAGTCTTCTGACTAACTGAAAAGATCTGATCTAATTTCTTTCACCTCAGAAATAGGCAGAAATTTTAAATCTGTTTTGGGATTATTTACATGTGCTGTAAAATTATAGATTAATTGCCTAAGGCATTTCTGGTACGATAAACTTTAAGTACTGTATACCTCTAGTGAATTAATGAACTGGAAATTAAAAAATTGAGAATTCATTCCAAGTCTTTCCATAAGCACCCAGGTTGTTTTGGGACAAGAAATAATCACAGTTCTTCTGTACATTTACGAGCAATGAGAGCTAAACTTTCGGATCTTTTTGTGCTGTTTAGATGTCAAAAGCCAAAGCTTTCAGCAAATTTCACTTTCCAAAGGTTAATTTAATTCATTAGAAGGAATCTGCAGGAATAAGCATGCCAGCTTACTTGCTCTTCTACCCCTCTTTCCTGGCATAGCAACAAATCAAGACAAGGCAAAGGAAAAGGGGAAATGTGGTTGAAGAGCACACAGACATGGCAATTCTATCTTCTAGGGAATACAAAGAAATTGTGCATATTTAAACTGACCTTTAGAGTCTTTGAAATTCAGTGGCCTCTTAAGAACTACAAAGTTGGAATTGACATGGTTTTGCTCCTTTGAATCTTGCCCATTAATGTTTACATGTATAAAAGAGAAACTATGATTAATTTCCAAGTATTTAAGGCCAAATGAGGCCAGTTTTTCTAGTCCTCTGAACTGCAAAATCAGAGTGCATTAAGTCCTCCTTAAGGCTGTAGGTAGACAAAACCATCTCAATCTTCAGGATGTTAAACTCTGAGGCTACAGAAGGAAAAGAACAAAATCTAAGTCCTACCAGTAACTTTAGCTCATAGGAGTCTTAGGAAATTAATTGTGGAAGCAAACTTAAGTGGTCTTATTTTGTCAGTTGTCATCATAATCTTCAAAGTGAAAAAAAAATTACATAGACTCTCTACTAGTGTAAGGAAGGAAAATATCTTCTGAATATTTCATGAAATATGTTGATATTGCTAAAAGAAAAGTATCTAAGACAGATTTAAGTGATTTTATATTTTTTATCAAAGCTTTTTCTGCTCAGTATAGTATTATCTGCCTATATACAAAAATTTGAGGGAAGAGCGGAGAATAGAAAATAAGGAAGGAAACATTCAACCACCTTTGTTTCACAGATAAAAACAACGAAAAACAAATCTCGAGCAGTTTAGGAGAGATAGTGTCCAAACACACCACATTCAAGAGAAGCTAGTGCAGTACTTTCTCCAATACTGAGAGCAATGTAAACAATTCCCCCTTTTACCTGCCCACCCAAAATAAAATTGGGGATGGGATTTCTCTGGGTGGGACCTAGAATTTACAGAACATATAATTCTATCTCATTCAGTGATAACAGTAATATTGGTCATCTTTTTTTTTTGCTGAATCTGGGAAACCGCATATTTGCAAAGTATCCTGTGAAGTGTGCCACTACGTGTTATCATGGTAAGAAGGTGTGTGTACCACATCAGTCCAAGTTTTTAAACTGCTTTTGCTGACATAGTATTTCTAGACTGCGTTGGACTGAGTATAACAACCAAATACTGCATTTTACATTTTCTTTGTACATTTGGAAATAATTGCCTTATTGTGTAGCTTTATATATCCATGCAGGAAATTATAGTGGTTTTCAAACTTTTCAAACTTTTCGAACTCCAATTTGATAAGCAAAATTACTTGAAATGTCTAAGTACTTATTTTTTCTTGCTTTAATGCTATGTGTGATACCTTTGAGGTCTTTCCAGCGTATAGATATCTTTTGTGAAATGTGATCCTCAAACCTGAAGTATTTTCATAGCAATGTTCATAGCACTACCAGTAGAGGCAGGATAGCTTTCGCATCTCAAATGGATGTTCTCCATTTTATTTAAACAAGTGCATCAAGCAGGCCTTTTTACAGGAACACTGCATACAAAGGTCATGTAGACATGATTATTCAGGATGACCTCCTAACTCTTTCTGAATCACTGCTCTTCCATCCAGTACATGCTCCAGATATACATCCTTGTGGGTGACTTTAGTAATTTTGGATTAATAATTATTACAATTTGTTGAATATTTTGTGTATTTTTAAATTCTAAAAAAGAAATATTGAATGCATTCTGCAAATTATTCTACTGGACAGTGTATTATTAAATGTACTCAATATGCTAAACATTTAAACTTTATAAATTACAGAGATTTCCCATTTTAGCAAGTTAGTGCATTTTTTTTTTTTTTTAATATGATCCGCATCACATGGCAACAAGTCAGTGTAGTGGTATTAATAAATCCATTGCTTTCTAAGAAATTTGACTGTGAGTATTGGAGATAATCCCATTATGTAAATACAGTTAAATAGATTAAACAAAATCAAACTAAAATAATATTATGCTGTGGCTCACTTGTATGATCTTTCACTTGCATTATCAATACTTGGATTTACAATACTTGGATTTACAGGTTTCCCTTAATGTTCCCAAGACTTAGAAGTGTCCATCAATGGAAACTGGAAGTTGGATTTGGTAAAGGTGCGCATTTTCCTTCATATAATCACTGGGCAGCAAAGTAGCCCTGGTGGTCTTGAAAGGAGTGTGTATCACTTTCTTCAAACATGCTGACTGTTTTCAGTAAATTGAAGGAAAGGCAAAAGTTAATGTTCTCTTCATCTTTCTTCTCCTGACACTTCACTTCTTTGGAAGAAATGTGTAAATAATGTTAACAGTGTCCCTGCTGCTGTCCTTGAGTAATCTTTATCCTCAGACACTTCTTCATCGTGTTGGATTATAAAATAAGTCACATGCAAACCGGCATTTTTAATGCATGGACAAATAGGTAAATGTTAAGAATTGCAAGAATTTTAGCTGTGCTAAGCTACGTTCTAGGTACTTCTGGATTTCAGGGCCATATTTATAATAAACTTAGTAGTGAATATCTCTGAAATTAAAAATAGAACAGAAAGAAATGTACTCCTGAAAATACTGAGAATTTACACTTCAGCTGATATTCAGGAAAAGTTAAAAGGCAGTCCATCTCCTCCGTAGCTTGGGACAAATTTTCTTACCGAGAGCCAGTGATATGTGATAAGGCAAATCTAAAGCAAATAGCAGTATTAACCCTGAAGAGTAGAAAAGTGCTCATATTAATACAGCAAAAACTGAATGACTAAGTAGGACAATAGGGAATAAGAAGTTTTTTGAGTTCAGAGAGTAATTGCTGCTCTTAGTATGGAAAACAGTTTTGAATTACAAGTAGAGAATTTTTCCCCTCTTATCAGCTCCTAATATTTGCTCCTTTCTCTTTTTATAAATTATTCTTTATAACCAATCTTCTCTGCTGAAAATATATTTTCTGAAACCTTGTCCTTAGAATTTTTCAGATCAGTAGACTCATACACTTCCACAAAACAAGTATGAAACAAATAGTCAAAAATTCTGAGCTCCATTTCATCAGGCTCTGTTTTCAAACCTATATATTTGGCATTTATAGATATAGTGAATATATATCATCTTGATGATCAAGGTTGTCTGTAGTGCCTTCATGCCACTCAGTCAAAAAAACACCCAAATACACTTTATATGGGCATGGACTTCAAATAATATAGAATGGAGAAATAAACATAGAAATATGAAAATTCAAAACACTGGTTTCTTTAATTTACATATGCTGTCGTAAATTTGTGCACATTATGCAAATTGTATGTAGGGAGAGGAAGTAATGTCTCCACCTAATTTTATAAACACTTTCAAATATTTGCTTCAGGCTTTTCCAAAGCTCCCCAAAAGCTTCCTTTTCTCTGCTTCAACTGTTTCTTTGATACTTCCTAGCATATCAGACATTTCAATGGAAAACTTCATCACATACTATTTTCCTATTTAGTTTTCTGTTGTCAGGCAGTAAAGAAATACAGCAAGTGGTGCAATGAAGTGAATTCTGTTTTCCTCTTTTTCCTTTCCCTTTGTACAGAGGTATGAGCAAAGTACCATTAATACTTTTTCTTTTCCAGTTATGTAACTTTGGTATATAGCACTGGTATAACTTCATTGTATAACACTGCCAAGTTTTTGCTAACCTACGCAATTGAAATTACTTGTCACACTTCAGTACATTTCCTTTGATCATAACGATTTGCTGTTATAAAGTATCACAGAGATAGAAGTAAATATGTTTTGTAAGAAAAAAAATCTGTACTTTTTGTTATTACAAATAAACTATTTTGGACTATGCTCTATGATTTTATATGGATTTTATATCGGGGAGAAAATTCAATGCATATTAAACTTTTCTTTGTTTGTTTCTCCTGCCTTTATTTTTCTCTCCTTACTTGCAGTACAATGTATTCATTAAAATAGCAAACGTGTTCACAGAGCTGTGACCGAAATTTTGCTAAACCATTCAGTGAGTTTTATTGAAGTAACTCTTCCAGCACCTTGTGAAACCTCGCTAAACCTTGCTAAAGATCTTGCTAAAAACTTTTGCATGCTAGTAGTGTGATGAAGTTTCAGGAATAGTTGGAATTAGGTATGTGCTTTCAGACTTTCCTCAAAGGTACATTTTCATTGTTGTATCTTTATTTCTGCAACCTCATCTGTTTTTGTATTTTAAGTAATCATTCTTTTGGACTCATCTTTTTAAATTAAATCATGTGTCTTCAATCATACTAGCTGGTTAATTATCTATCTACAGCTTATTATTTAAGTATTTTGACAGCTAAAAGTAACTGTGTGCATTTCATTAATCACTGCATTTCATAAATTTATTACTGTTTTTCAGCAGCATAAGTGCATTTCAATTATCTTTCTTAGGAAGTGCTAAATTGCAAGTCCTTGTCAAAATATCCATCTCATTCTGAGGTGATAAATTCATTGATTTGACTTAATACACATGTAAACCCAAGATTATTTGCATATAAACTGCCACAGGGCCTATAGGACCTAATACGAATGGTTGAGTGTTTTTATCTTCTGGTAGCACAGGGCTTCCACATAACGAGCTATGTGCTGTACAAGGGAGAAGGCTGGAATTTGACCATGGTTAAGCACTGAAAAAAAGGTTTTTGGATTTTGTCCATGCACTCTGCACTGCTGCCCAGTCGTTGATACTGCACATCCTGGGATAACCAACAGCAGCGTGTCATTGACACTGTGGATGGCTTCCATATAAATACTTCATTTGGATTTTATTAGAGTGGTACTAAAATGGAAGAGCAGTTTAGTTTTAGGAGCATTAGTGCCTGGATTTTTAGCCACAGAACTGATATTAACTGTAATGGGAATGGTAAATCCCTTGCATTTTTTTACAAATACCCTTTAGTGATTTCCCATGACTGCTACTCATGTTTAATATCCATTCATTCTGTTTATTTTCAGATTAGTGTTGTTTGGGGTCTGACATTGATGTAGAGACAGTGAGCACACTCTGCAAACAGAGAACATGCTCTGTTTCATCAGAGATCTCTGGTGAATGCCAGCCCTGCTCCCAGAGCTGGCCAAGTTGAGTTATGTATGGTGCTGTTCAGCACCTCCTGTATCTGATGACACACAAGGGACAGACTCTGACAGGTTTTGGAAGTGCAGATCACTCTGCTGGTGCCATGATGAAGTCATGGGGTCATGGAGGGGAAGGGAAAGATTGGATTAAAAATGTGAGTGAGGGATACTAAACTCCTACTAGGGCTATGCTGATAGGAGCAGTGTCTACAGAATGTTTCTGCTGATTGAATTCAGCACACATCTGGATTCTGTTTTTAGCACAAAGATACATTTCTTGTGTGACCTTGACAAAGACATCGCATAAAATTGTTGCCATATTCAAGCTGACTGTAAAACATCCATTCATTTCAATGAGTTATACTGTGAATAAGGAGTGCTGCAGCCTGCCTTGATAAGCTCATGTGCTGTACAGACGTAATTCCAGTGGGCAAGGCAGACTTAGAATAGCACTAATGTAGCATTACAAATGTTGACAAATATAATAAGTTTAGCTGCTTTTAAGCAGCTCAGAGTGACTGTAATATTTTTGTTCACTTCATAATAGCTGACATTTCTCCAATACTGTTTCCTCAATAGCCCCTATATGAATCCATTGTTACTACATTAAAATAATTGTCCGTAACTGAGGCCTTTTGGCACATGGAATAATGAAATCTGTATGTAAAATGCAGACTAATTAAATACCATTTTGTACCTGTAAGCTTTGCTGAATGGCATTTCCATAGTGGATATCTTCATGTTGTTGCAATCACAAATGATTATCTCTGTAACTACAAAAAGAGAAACATCTGGCTGAGAAAGCACACAGGTTTTCACAGCAAAAAACCCCAAACCCACAACTTGCCAGAATGCACAAAATTCTTGTTAGAGAGCATGGAGGGGAACGCTAAAATGTATAGCAATTTGAAAGTGATGGATAATGCTAAAATAAATGGTTGAGCTTGATGGTGTCAGTGAAATCACTAGCTATGCCTTTACTATAATGATGTGGAAGAGGAGTAGCTGTGTCACAGCATCCCCACTGAGGCCCCTGGTGGTGTGTTCCTGAAGTCACACTTCGTGGTTTCACTGGAGCCCATGTCAGTTCAGGGAGTCCACAAAACAAGGTGTTCCTTGGTGTGTTAGGGTAGGTAGATGTAGACAAGGTGTAATGTGGAATAGCGTCCTTCAGAACAGAAAATTTATTATATTTTGCTTACTTTTCTTTGGAAAGAAGTCAAAAGAGCAAATACAGTATTCTGTGTCAGATTTTCCTATTGAAAGCAGCCCTGTAGTCTGCTTGTCTGCTTTTCTGCATTAAGATCATAGCATCCTTTCTCTTTTTGTCTGCTTTGAAAAATTAATTCATTCTGTGAAAACCTGCTGGAGAAAGTAGGCTTTCATACAGCCAGAGTTGCTCAGACAGTCTGTGCTTTCTACAGATGCAAGAGTGTGAGCTCAAGAATAAAACAGTGCAATCTCCCAATCTGAGCAAGGTATTAATAGAAATACATGCAGACACAGTCATCAATTAGAATTTTGAATCCCTGAAAATTGAACCATGAGATAATTCGTGTCTCAACCTTAATCCAGAGTTGGGGATTTGATCCCATTCCTGTTTCCAAAACATACCTTCTGACCTTTTTGACAGTGGCAGTAAGTCTAGTTTCTTTTGCTTCCCTGAAACCTGCTGCTTTTCTCAATGAGCACCATCTGAAAAAAACCCAAACAAACCAGCTACAAACCTCATTGAACAACTTTCTCAGACATGAAGTATTTCTTTTAGGTTGATATTTAGTGATAATTAATCAGCCTTTTCTTCTCTTTGGCTGCTCCCACAAATAACCACATAACATTTTCTTATAAAAAAAAAAAGCATGCTGAAATTAAGTAGCCAAGTTTAAACAAAAGAATGGGATTATTCTACCCATTAGACAGAACATCTGTGTACAGTTTCTTCAGAAGGTCAAATGCTGAGTTAAATACTGTGAAGGACTGTTTCTGTCATGCTAGCTAGACACATGCGCATCTAAAAAAGCAGGAATAATCACATTTCATACTTTAACAAGCAGATTGCATATGAAGGTTAGGAAATAATTTTGTAGGGGAAATGTTTCAATTTGCTATAGTGGGTTCTAAATGAAACCAGCACAGGTAAACTGTATGAAATTGAGTTTATTCCCCCAATAAATCTGTTTTCAGCTTCATAAGTTTACAGTCCATAGCCTGGTCAGTCTTAATATTTGTTTGAAATCACCAGCCACACATTATTACTTCTACATGCACAGAAGAAAAACACTTTAATTTAAAGATTACATTTTTCTTTCAGTCTCTCCGCAGTCCTCTGCTTGGGCATCAAGTTGGAATGTTCAAAGGGTATGAGCGTATGGGCAGAGAAGTTGTTCTCTGACGTGTTTACTGAAATTTACTGAGATGGTGAATTAAAGGCACTTGAGGATGCATTGATACCTGCTGAACTACTGTGACGAGACACCAGTTAGTGCCCATGTCAGCTACCAACTGGGAGGGACAGCAGCATCATAGGGAGGAGATCCCAGCACCCTGCAGGGAGCAGGGAACATGCCTCCAGGCTGGATGGAGCACACACAGGAGGGTACGCTGGGCGCTGCTGTGAAGGGAAGAACTAACTGTCCACTGAAAGGGGGTTCTCCTTCACAGAACTGCAGCTACAAAATACAGCTGCCTTCACAGTTTGGAAGAGCAACCTAAATGATAACAAAGTCTTCTGGGATTTTTTTGGTGGTGGTGGTGGTGGTTTTTTTGTTGGGCTTTGGGGTTTGCCTGTTTGGGATTTTTTTTACTTTTTTTGCAGTCTCATTGGTAGCTGTGGATATCTATCAAGATTTTTAGGAAAAAATAGTAAGAAACATGTTTTTGGTTGGTTTTGGTTTTTTTTTTTTTGGGTTTTTTTTTTTTTTTTAACCTGACACATCTTAAAAATTACCTACTAAAAATGAAATAAAGGCATGAACCTGGAATGAAACTCTTTCCCTACTTATTCTCACTCACAGTGATTTTCAACACATCTTGTGTTTTTGTTATCATAGAGTAATTGGAAACTTAGTTTACTGAGTCTTTAAAAAGAAGACAGGTTTAGGCGCATGAAATGTTTCCTGTTTATTATGGTCATACTCACTGCATTTAGGAGACACGTGCGCAATATTCAGCCAGAAAAGTTAGCTCCAGAAGGCTATCCATCTATATCCTCAAATAATTTCATCAAGAAACACGACATATGTGATGTGTGAACCTGTGCCTCAAGAGGGAAAAAGGGCAATGAGATATTTTAAGGCTTTTGTGAAAACATATTTCCCAGGAATCTTTGTGGAGTTACTTCTGTAGGAAGTCTACAAACCTAAACACTGAAAATCAGAAACAACCAGCTATTCTCCATTTCGAGGAATATCAGTTTCTTGTTTGCAGTCTATCAGTGTGAGATCCCACTGATGACATTATAAAACTTAAAATGACAGCTTCATCTTCAAGAAAGTGAAGAGAAAGTATGATATGCTAGGATACAAGAATTTGCTCTGAGACTTGCGTACAGTTTAATAAATTAAATATTGGTAATATATTACTATCTAAAATATAATCTAACAACATTATTTATACTGTTTATTAAGATATAATTTATGAAAATGTGTATCAAGTCATTATTAATGAAACACTTATGTTTGACTATATATATACATACATCTATATAATTCCACATCTAGAAAAAGTATATGGTTGATGTAATTAGCATTTGCTACTGCTGCAGTTGAAGCTAGTGATTTGCTTACTTGTCTGCCTATAATTCCTCCATCTATTGCTCATCTGACAGCATATTTCAGCTAATTTCAGCTTTATCTGCTCGACTTTGGCTGCTTGTTCCAATGTATTATATTTTCAATGACAGTTAAATGACTCTTTTCTCAAGATGCAGTTTAATATGCAGGATGATGATTTGGCAGTTAAATAGTACACTACGATATGTAGCGGTCCTGATGAAAGTTTTAGTATGATTTGTGCTATGGAGTAAAATCAACCCTAATTACATATCCAAAAGCTGTGAAAAATACAATGTGAATGTTTAGATGTAGAGGTAGGGAGGTTTCAGATTTATTTTTTTTCCCCAATGGAATAAATATCCGCTATCCTTTTGTTTATTTATTTATTTATTTCCTGTAACATAAAGTTGAATTTTGCTCCATGGGAAATAGGAGATAGTAGTGCATACATGGCTTTAAAAAGTTATTAATTTATATGTTCATTAAAGCATAAAATTAAAGTTACAAAGAATAGCTTATCAAGAGCTGTGCTGCTCAGCTTGAGTACAGCACTCCTAAATCTTCCCCAAACTCTCTTTAAAGGTTTGCATTTCATTTCAGCTTTTCCCAGGCTGCTACTTGAATTCATTTTCTGCACAAATCAGCTTCTAAAATAAGTACCCTACTTCTAAATCAAATAACATGTATTTTTTATTTAAGAGCTGCAGAACTGTATTATTTCTGAAGTGGATCAGAATCTCTCTTAATCCAATAAGCAGTCTTTAAAGACTAGTAGGCAGCCTCTGTCCCATTATTGTTGTTTAAAGACTAATTTAGATGGTGGTGATTCCCACCATTTTTAGGTGTCATCAAGAAAATAGCAGCTATCAAAATTTTGGAACGATAATTTGTTATGAAATTTATATTTCCATTTTCAGGTTACAAAACATTTCCAGGATCTCAACCAATATTACTTTTCTTTCTAACTTCCTAGTTGCTTTCTTAATCTCATTGTTTATTGTGATTTTTCTGTGTAGTTCAAATGTAGGTGCTAATTTTCTTTAATGTTCATTATAATTAAAAACATCATTTTCTTTATACAAATTATGACTACTAAGAAAAGAATTACTCTTTTGAAAATATGGTTCAAAATGGAATAAAAATAGAAACTTGCAAAACATCACCATAAATCTTGTTTTCAATATAGATATTCACATGTACAAAGTAAGAGGTTTTTTTAAAGATGTATTTCAAGTTTTCTTATCACTTTTAAGAATTAATATAATTTCAAGGAATAGCAAGTATAAATTAAAGGATGTCCCGTCTGACCGTAATCTCCAGAAGTTACTTTCCTTTTAAGGCTAACAGTAAAAAAAGCAGTCAGCTTTAACACCTGGACATTTAATTTCTTTTTTTTTTTTGAACATGTGTAATTTGCTAATAACTAATGATTTTCAAAATATATACCAGACAGCTCAGAGTCATCTCTCCAAACAGTGAATCTTTTCTACCATCCTGTCAAACATCCAACAGTATTGTAGTACACCATCCACCTGTAATTTTTCTTTTTAAGTTTAAATGAAAAATTCAGTTTAAATTGCTAACCTTTCTGTGATTCTCTTGGAGTTAAACCAATACATATAAAAATTAAAAAGACTAGTCCTCCTCTACCCACCCATACACACTATCATATTTCTAAGATTACAAAAGGCATTCTGAGAAAAGAAGTTCATAAGCACAGCAATACAACTATCAATAATGTCCAACAGAGTTACAGATTGGTTCTTATCATGACTCATGACAGCGAGATTGAAATACATACACATATGTGTGTGTATATATATATATACACTCCAAACAAACATTTGGCATACGTCTGAAGTAAAAATGTGGATGGAAGAAGACGATGTTTAAACTTTACCACTGACAAAAATGGGGTTGCAAATCAATTTTCAGTATATTGACACAGTGTTGCTGCCTTGCAGCTTTGGAGCTATGGGGCTAGGCAATTTAGGGTCAGGATAAGGATGTAAAAGGTAGGAAACATGATGTGTTGGAAAATCAGAATTAGTCCTTTGATGTTAAATTATCCAATCCTGAAACTGCTCTACAGGTTGAGTGATGAGCTCCTAGACTGATTTCAGCTAAATTGTTGAGGTTAAAACTCAATGTTTGTTTTGGGGTTTTTTTGGGTGTTATTTTTGGGGTTTTTATTAATTAATTTGAAAAATCCTGTATTTATTCAAGTATTTTAAATGTGAACTCACTAAGTCTGAAGCTATTCCATTTGCCTCAAATTTAGGCCCTCTACCTTTTGGTTCCTTATCCCACCTTTAACTCTGCATAAAGCCTCAGCTTCAAGACTGCTGGGCTGTACTCTGCCGGCCACAAGCACGGTGCAGAAAGGAGTGTATCCCACATACCTCTGCAGTCTGGTGAGCTAAGCCATAGCGTGGAGGTAGTGTGCATTAGTTGTCACATTATAAAGCTGAGCCAAAAAATGGTTAGGTAGAACAAAACAGATGACTTGCTTAGATCAGTTACATCACTTATAATCCTGCTGCTGCCAGATTCGGGAAGCATTATTTTAGTTTGTGCAATAACAGCAATGTAGGATGCAATTAAAGTAGTACCTCTGCAACACCATTATTTTACTTGTGCCATTAACTGTAAAATGTTGTTTAGCACACACAGGTGCAAAGGTGAATGAGGAATAATTTCTGCTCAAGACTGTTACTGAGCAGTAAATATATTGGTATATTGAATTGGTACTATGATCACAGTCGACTACAGAGAGAGACTATTTACAAGAGCATGTAGTGAAAGAACAAAGGGGAATGCCTTCAAACAGAAAGAGAATAGGTTTGTATAAAATATTAATGAAAAATTTTTTACTCACAGGTCAAAAAAGATAGCAAAGATAAACTATTGTCAGTAATGCTGAGCTCAGGATCAAGAACTTGGTCATCATAAAGTGATCCTATAGAAACTGGAAGAGTTTTCTATTATGCTAAGTTTGATCTGCCTTTCTTTTTAATTTTGATGCTAACACAGCAGAGACATTAAAGACATCAAGTAAAGAAAGCAATTAATATAGTGCTGGAGAAAGATCAGACTTTGTCAGTGGGACAAGCTAAGCTGATATTCAGGGGTGGGTGTTATGGGTGTTAACTATGATGCTCAGTTAGATAAGTCTGACACCTTAATTTCTTTTTCCATTTTGAAGCTGAGAAAACATTAAGTATAGATAATGATAAGGATAAAATCAACTTTTAGATACTTTTACTGAGTGTAGTTCTACAACTATGTGTTAGAGAACTTTTGCCGTTAAAAACTGGATTGCTTACATAGTGTATAGTTATTTTCAAGTAAAGGTATGTTTTGCTTGGATTTACATACTTCTTCATGCCAATGTCAGTTTTAATACAGAGAATAAAATAATCTAAAATGTACATAGCAAACTACTGACAGCATTGTTACTAGCTCTTTTCTAATATTTTTAGATGGAGGACTACACTGAAGCATGAGGGAAAAATGCTGTGTTGTTAGAAGACAAATTCTAATGCTCTGAGAATCATCAGGAGATTGCTGAATTTTGCCTTTTCATTCATAAAGCAGGCAAAACTCACCATGAGTTTGCAAGTTGAAAGTTACTGAACAGCAGCCAGAATATTAACCATGGCCCTAGATAGTTATCTGCAGCAAGTACAAGTACTATGCTTATGCCACAAGCAAGAGTCTTGACTTCTCCTACAGTGGGTAAGGTTAATGTGCTGGTGGGAGCTGGAGCTTGGTAAGCAAGAATGGAAGTGTGTTAGCTCTTTTTTATGAGTTTCCAAATTCCTGTTGCACATACAGGTAAGTTCAGCATAAATTCCCAGATGGGTATAAGTTTTCTCTTGAGATCTTCAACCAATTGTCTTTCTGTGACCAATGTCTTGAATGAAAAAAAATTTGCCCCATTGCTTACCATAATTCAAAGTTCAGATCACCTAGCTGTTACACTGCTGTGTTTTGTATCTGCCAGTACTAGCAGACATAAATGCGCTATGCATATATATCCAAAAATAGCTGGTAGGGTTTTACATTTCGACTGAGTTTCCTTAACTCCCTGGCTGGAATTTTGAAAGCAAGCTTTATCCTGCAAGAGACTGATCACTTTGCAAGGCAAAGCTGGTCTTTCATACGTAAGTGTATGTGTACTGTTCACGTCTTAAGACATTCAACAGTCACAGTGTTTTTCCCTCCATTTTTGTGGAAAGTGAAAAATGGTGCAAGTCTGGTCCAATGGTGTCACATATCTGGCTAGAAAGTTTGCATACCTTCCTATTTTTGTATGAATTCCATTAATCTCTCCAGACTGGTGCCAAATAACTGCTAAATTTACACTAACAATGACCTTATTTGTAATGCAGCAGAGCAGACAACGTGAAGGCTGAGGGAGCCTGTCACCACTGGGTGGCAAGTGTGCAAGTTTTCAAGCTTTGGAAAAGGATATGATTTTGGGAATGGAATGCAGACTATGTGAAGCAGTGTTGTACCAGCTCTGTGGACTCCAGTCCTGGAAAAAACTGAGAGATGGACAGTGATTCCTCCAGACGCACTGGAATGAATTAGTAAAAAATTTAACATGGAGTCTGGATGCAAAAGGGGCATGGCCTAGAAAGCACTGGATGAATAGTGCCAGCCTTATAGTTTGTGGAAAAATGTCTGAGATGCTTATCACCTCATTAATATGGCATTAGAAAAGAGTGGATTCCATTATGATAATAGGACTATTTTACACACCAAAACCAGAAATTATGCAGAATTTTTCGGAATAAAGCAGCACTTTGAGTAGATGAGAAATTACTGAAGCTGAGAAATAATATATTTTGGTGGGTGACATGAAAGACTGCAGCCGTCTGGACTGGAGAAATGAAAATATGGATAAAACAACAAGGATAGGCATAATAAGGACACCTAAATAGTGGTTGCCTCCAGAGGTGCAACAACTGTGAATGTGGAGAAGTATCTCTTCACCCTTTCTTCCACTCTAAGAAGTTTGCATTAAGGTCTACGTTACTTGCTGTTGCATCTGCAGGAGGATGTGCTCTGCACTTTTCCTCTGAAGTCTTTCAAGCAATACCTTTAAGGTAATGGCCCAGACCAACTCTGGCCCAGACCAGTATAGAGTTTAAGACAAATTCTAAGAAAGTGGCTGATATTTCAGAATACTTAAGCAAAGGCTTATGTCATCAAAGTTCTTTTGATTAGGGCAGACTTTTTTCTTTTATTTAGGTAGTATTAATTTTTAGGAGGGGGGTGGGTGGGTTTGATTTTGGTTTGTTGGTTGGTTAGTTGGTTTTGGGTTTCCAGTTGTTTGTTTGTTTGTTTAGACTATTGCATTTTCAGCAGTTAAGTTCAGAATTTCACCCTTATTCAGTTTTAATGTGGCTATACTTAAGCACATCTGAGTGATTATTTACAGCTTTTAGTAAAGCTCAAACCTTTGGAGGCATTGTTGTAAAGTGGGAAAATAACTTAAAATATCCCTTATGACTGAACTTGGAAAATAGATTTTGAATTACAAATACTCATTTCAAGCCTTGCAATTTTGCAGTATTTTTCCCCTCAGTAATGTGCTTTAACTGGCATAAAACTCAAAAATGTCCCAAGAAGTCTTTTGAGTATTAATGATAAGAGTGCAATCAAAACAGCTTTGAACAATTTAGCAATTCCTTTACATAGAAAGGTAACCATAAGACATAGATTTTCCCAAGTTGTGGTACTTTGTTGATAAATTCAGCTGCCAAAGACAACTAGATAAAATGGGGAAGAGTAGTTGCTTTTCTTTTTTTTTTTCTTTAACAATCACATTTACATGCATAAAATGTGTGTGGATTTGTTATCAGTAGCTTTCTTACTAAATTTAACCACTAAGACAAAAAGAAATCTTTATTTCTCATGCTGCTTTATTCTTTCTGACCTTTACAGCTTGTACAGTGAAAGATGGGCTGCTCTCCTTTTATAAATAATATTTATAGTGAGTTTATTTTACATTTTTTTCTGTGTTCACTCAGTGCTATATTGTCTAAATTGCACATATTTGCGAATGTGTAAAGTTTATTATGAAGAATGATTAAGGCAACAGTACTCTCATTTTTTTTTCCAAAACTGAATTTTTAACCATCCCATAGCTCAAAAAATTGTGCTGTTTAGTAATAGTTATATGGCTTTTATTTGTCCAAATAAATATATTCTAACATCTAGTATTTGAAATTCTAAGAGACATCTTACAGCCAACTGAGCCTTTTGCAGGATACAAAAATATTTTTCTGCAAGAATGTTCTACACTTACACAACATGATTTGAGTACTCAGATTAATTTAATTGATTTATATGAAAATGTGTTCATGCGATAGCATAACATCCATTGAGGCAAGCACTACCTGCTCCCTAAAATAAAATGAAATAAAAATAAAAATTAAAAAAAAAAAAAAGAGAGAAAAACAGAAAAAGAGAAGATAAGTTAAAACTTTGGTAACAGAATATTAGAGCACAAGTTTGTGTACATTCTTTACTAAACCAATGAAGCCTTGTAAAGGACCAAATCACCACATGCAGGATGTGCATTCCAGTTGCTTCAAGAGTCTCAACATTTCACAGTAACTGTTGAGCATGTCTTGGTCCTTCCCCTGCCTCGTAGTGATTTTTGAATCAGTGTATATTAAAGAAGTGATGGAAATAACTCTTGCAAAGAGCCATTTTCCACCTCTGTCTTGTAACTCCTGCCATCTGACCTTGGTATCTAAGCATAGGCAGACATTACCGCCTTTAAATAAAACTGAGTTCTTGCATCGGGAATAAAGATGCAGGACTGTATGTGGTAGTCTAGTAGCAGGATGACGATAGGTAACTGCAAGTATTTAAAAATATTTTCCATTTAAAGCATCTAAAGCAGATAGTCAATAACCTCTCCAGGAAAGCTGAAGGACTCCTTGGATCCTCTCATCCTACACTCTTAGTGCACAGTGTGGAGACCCATTAAGCACTGAGGTGAAGACATTTTAAAGATGAGCTTCTAGATTTAATACTGGATCATGTCCACTTGAATTATCATGGTTTGCTTGAGAACAGTCAAGCGTGCCTCTTTTCGATTTAGCATCCCTCTCTGCCCTTACATGTCTCTCTGCGAGGATTTCCATTAAGTGGAGAGGTCCAGAAGGCTGGAAGCATGGAATTGTGAAGAGCCACATTGCAAATTTCTCAGAGCAAAGGTCAGAAGGACAGACATCACCAGTGCCACAGGCAAGGCCACTGCAGGCAAGTTAAATTCTTTCCATAATGTCAGCTTGGCTGTAAAATGCAGACATATTGAGTAGGGCCACCTGGGAAGCAAAAATCTAATTTGGGAAAATAAGTCACCTTTTCAATGATTTAGGTTAACAGGTTGCAGAGCCAGAAAACACCACTGTGCTCACTGAATGAATCTGTTGCATAATGCTACACAAAAATCGCTTTTGAATATATTTCCATTTGTGTAAGAAATGTAATTTAGATAAATCATCAAGTCTTAATTTCCAAAATGTTTGTAATGGAAAACTCTACCACACCTCAAAAGTCTGCACTGAGATCAAGTTTAAATCCTTTGAACTTTTCCAAGAAAAGCAATGATAGACAAGCAATCACTTTCAAAATCAAGCAATTTGACAGGCAAAGCTCTTTTACATGGACTATGGATATGATGGACTCAAAATTGTTCAGTAAACTGGGAAAAAACAGAAGTCTTTGTGCTTATATTTTTTGTAAGAACTGTAAGGTATACATAAATATTTTCTGTAAATTACTGCTTCGAAAATGAGCAATAGCCTTGATTAATTCCCTTTCTAAATATTGCAGGAATCCAGAAATTTCCGTGGATGCAAGGATGAATACCAAATATTAGATATGTATGGTAAAAAAATTAATCTGTTTAAAGTTAATATTTTCTGGTAATTAGCCATTCACCAATCTTCATTGCTAAGGGAGATATTCTTTCCCTTCTCTAATTCATGGGTTATATAAATATTTAAATATATCCTTTCTTAATCAAGAATTGTACCTAATCTGCTAAAATAATGTCATTCTTTTTAAATAAAATACATAGTTCCTCTTTTGAAATATTTTATAATATTTCAGACTTCTCTGCTTTTTTCTGGATTTCAATACATAAAATATTCTATATTGTATAGCTGTAATACTTCATAGGTCTTAGTGTGTAAAAGTTCATTGTGTTCTTTAAAAAGTCTGGTATTTGATGATTGTTTTCTTGCTGCACCTCACCAGCATATCATTATTCAATTGCTCAGACATCAGGACTCCTCCAGTTTTCTAATGACAATTTTTCTTGAACAGCAAACATCACCAAATCTCAGCTAGAACAGCCTCCTTACCAAAATGTCAGTCACACATTTACAACTTCACACCCAGCACACAAGGGGTGTTGATCCCAGTTCCAAAGTCCCTCAGTACTCTGCACCTCACTTGGCACACAGTTTTCAGACCCTCTCAGGAAAACAAGGAGAAGCCTATTTTACTAGGTTACTAGAATATTACTTTTACAAGAAAATAGTTTGGATGTTCAGAGGATTCAATCATGCTAGAACATATGCCAGTGACTTGTGACCCCACAGCACTGGTGGCAGGCAAAGGTCACCAGCAAAGCTCGTTCCTGAAAAGCTGCTCTGCATCAGGTACTGACCAGCTGGCATATCTCTCAAAATTGTTAGCGCACAATAACAAATCATCTGGCTATATTTTTCTGTTAATGAATGTTTTCTAGATAACCTCAAGCTCTCTTCTTAATTCATAGAGGGCATCATTATTAATACCTTCACTGTGCAGTGAGGTGCATCCTGAAAGAAGGGGAAGATTGCCCTGCCTGTAAAGGGTTTATTCTCTTCAGCATCAGGTTGGAAAGCATAAAGTCGGGGAAGATAGCTCAGAAGAACACATGAATTTTGTTCTGTATATAAGGGGCTTTCTACATGTCGGTTAGGCTTTCATTCTTTGAGTAAAAATTTTAACTAAAAATCCTTCACTTAAAAAAAACCCACTTTTAAAATGGACTGAAGTCTGTATGCAAATTTGAAATTAGCTACTACTTTTCCATCAAATCACGGTGTTTATGAAGTTATGGCTAAGTTCATTAGTACACTCCAAATCATTTGCCATTCACATTACAGTATACATTTTTGTTTCAAGTAGGTAGAACAGCCTATAGTTATCATGCTGATTCCATAAATACAGCCAGGGAATATTGTTTTTCAAAACAAAGGCTGTTTTTGACATCAGATTTTTCCTTTTAGCAGTATATTTAGCTGAAATGACATGATTTGGCACTGTCAATGCTTTTGTCTCACGATGTAGGACGAAGCATTTTGAAAATAGACTCCTTTGTCTAATAAATTTAGGAAAAATCAAACATTATCTGAACCTCATTTTTAACTGCTAAAAACAGCACTAACCCTTAGAGAAATTAGGCACTGTTAAACTGTATTTGCTGGTAACAAACTGCTGACATCCATGTAGTGTATGAAGGACAAATAAAGCAGATTTAGAACACTTTTTCTTTTTAACATGGCTTCTTGTGAGCTGCACAAACCCATGGACTGTGTATTTCTTTTGGCAAGGGCTGCTAAAGTCACAGTTCCTGATACAGCTGTGCACATACGAGTGTCAGCATAAAAATGGTGGAAAGAATAAATGGACCTTGGTGAAAGAGAGGATGAGATCTCCTTTGCTACTGAATTCATGCAGAAGGTAAGTTGTCCAGGTTTTTATCTGGTCAATGTAAAAAATAATCTATAGGGAAAGAAAGCAGCAGTCACAAAGCAAACCATGTATGTTCTCATCACATCTTTTTTGATTTCCATTTTTCTTGGCCTTTCTATCAGTCTGTTTTATAAGATCTCTATCCTAGGCCCATGGAAGCAGTTTGTTACAATTTGAAGTGCTGAAATTAAAATACAACTTTTGAAAATACTAAGCCAGGAATAAATAATGAACAAATTTAGATACAAAGGTGAAAATATTGTTAAAGGCAGTATTTTCTGAACTGAATCAGAAAACATTTTGCAGGCAGTGAACCAACCTTTTTTGAATAACCACCTCTGATGGCTCATCTGCCTTTAGGAAAAAGAGCTCCATGCTTTAGGAAAAAACAGACAAAACATTTCATAGCATAATAAATTTTTATGCCTATTATAACAGAAAATGTTGACATTTTGAACACTTGAAAATGTTAATCTCTGCAGACTACAAATTTAAAGACTACAAAGACTACCTTTGATCATTTCACATTGTTTTTCTTAAAAATGTGACTGTACCTTGCCTGGCTTGTCAGGGAGTGTGAAGAGGACTGCAGCCTGCTCATCCACAAAGCTGGACTCATGTCCAAGCAAAGTAATGAAATTGTGATCCCACTTTATTCTTCCCTCAGATGTCTAGAAAAAAGTGAGTGTGGTGCTTCAGCCAGAGGTCCCAAAGAACACCTTTGCACCAGCAGACATTCATATGTTATCATCTAAGTTCTTGAAAATGCAAAGTGACGTGAAAATAAATGTGTCCATCTCATCACATGATCTTTACTTTCAGTATTGCTCTCCCTAGAACTGAAAGTTGAGTCAAAGCGCTCTATTCTGGTTTGCAAAACTAGTTTATCACTGCTTAAGTGCCAGATTTCCGGAGCGACAAAATGTCTATGCAGCAAACAACTCAGCACAACCAACAAAAATTACTCGTGTAAATATTTACACAATATTCAAATATACCATGCATGTGTAGTTCCAAATATCTGGCCCTGAAACTATGCATATTTCAAGGAAACGTCTCCCAAATGTTCTAATGTAGTTTCCAGGCAATATAAATGCTCGTTATATTGGGCAGCTTTCCCAAACCTGGAGAAGAAAGAAGTGTTTCTTCAGTGAGCCTTCATAACTCCTTAATGCTGATTCCTTTTGGTCCTGGAGTGCAGAATTCCTCTTTCTGCTCATCATAGTCTTTCTTTTGTTCATTACAGATGTTGAAGGGGGAGCAGTTCAAAGAGGAAATATGTATTTCAGAAGTGACAGCATTTGCTTTTAACATACAGACTGAATTAGATATATTTGTCTTTCCACAATTTCAGAAGCCCCTGCCTCCTTTAAGATGTGATCATATGATCCATACTGCTTTGTCCTTTCTTAGGACAGATGTGTGAATATCCCTCAAATGTGAAGGAAAGATGGAAGGGAGAAGGGAAAGATGAACAGGAGTGAAGGATTTGGACTAAAAATCCATGGTTGAGATTATATGGTTCAAATGCTAGTTGCAGCTATGCAACTTTTCTTTGTCAAAGACTTTCTGGAATAGAAAAACCTCTTTAGCCTGACCAGAATGGAGAAATTTCACAGAATGTTAACATGGATGTTAACATGACATCATGAATAATTATTTTATCTTATTTTTTCATTATGTCTTGTTGGCTGGTGGGTTCAACACAGATACTTAGGGTAACACAGTAAAATCTACTTTGCAGTGAAAACTGTAAAGCATCTAAAGGCCCACATAAACACAATTTACTGCTATTGTTACTGTTTGAACTGAAGAAGTGTCTAATGGCTGCTGTATTTTTATTGTCCTTGTTGTATTTGCTGCACAAATATTGTGTTTGTGATTTATAATCTATGTAAGGATCACAGACTGCTATAGGAACAAAGGTGAAATAAGCACAGAAAGAAAAGCAAATACAAGGTCACAAATGTTGTCAAATATACATTCTGACAGTAAAAGAAGGTTGTCCTTTTTGTTAGTGTTTCTTCCATTGTCATACCACAGTAAGCAAACAGTTGGTCTGATTTGGTAATTGGACTTTCTTCATTAATGCAGCTGGTGGGAGAAAGAAAACTACAGTCCGCTATGGAGTCAAAAGAAATGAGAAAGGGAACTGAGGCTTAATGAAGAGTCTTGTAAGGGAAGCCAAACTGTTGTATTAACAGTTCAGTTAATGTAAAAGTTCACATATGTTATATTTCATCAGCAAAGCAGAAAATACAGTTGAAAAAGATGAAATCATTTTTTTTTTAATCTGTCTTTAATTAGGCTGGCCACTGATGCTTTCCTTTTTGTCCTAGATGTATGTGAGAATTAACAAAATATGCTAGAAAACTTTAATCAACAGGTAGTATCAGAGATGCTGTTTACTGTCCAAAATCCCAGACATAGCTCTACCTTTTTCTGTGTTCATGCTCCAGAAAAGTCTGAACAGATCTGGTAGACAACTACCAGTATTAATCCAAATATGTTTGTCTAAGCTTCATTTTAGGATCCTTAGTCTTATGTGAATTTTTGGGAGACATTTTCTCTGTGTGGGAAACCATCATTGTTTTTGTGAAATAGCCTCACTAACAGTGAAAACAAGAGATTCTGGAGTTTTTGAACTAGCTTCACATGTCTATTTTATTAGGCTTTAGGAGGGTTTTTAAAATTACGTTAATATTGCAGAATGAACTCCCTTTGACTTGGTGTGGTGTTTGCTCTGAAGATTTCTAACTTCAAAAGTTTTATTCTCTATTAATGCCATTATATTTCCACTCTGTATTTAAAGCAGCATTGCTTTATAAACTACAGGTAATGTAAACATTTAGTCGATAAAAATCTAAAGCAATGCAATAGAGATGATAGAATGTTTATGGTCTGCTTTTAATGATCCTCGCTATCATTCAGGTCCAAGTTTGCATTTTCCAAACCGGAGATGATATCCAAAGAGAACAGATTGACCTATAGACTCTACCCTGTGGTGTTTTGGGCCAGGTCGCTTTTCAATGTGTGCTCTTTCTGCCCCGTGTACCATCTGAACAGGTGTTCCACTGAAGTTTGAATGATGGCCAGCTAGATCAAAACCAGCCAGGGAGTAGAGGTGAAGGGAATCAAGGGACAGAAGGCAAAAATATGGATAGAAGAAAATGAAAAACAGAAAGGAAAAAATTACACTAGAGTAGATATGAGTGAAAAAGTATAAGCAAAGCTTGGGAAGAGACAAGGTACAAAATATTGCAAGTAGAAAAGAAAGACAGAAAGTGAGGAAATATGGCGAGAAATAAATACAAAAAGAAATTGTGTGAAAGTAAAAAAAAAGGCAGAAAAAGGATAAAAAAAGCAAAAATGAGAATAGGACTTTAACCTTTATATAAAGGTAGAAAAAGGATAATTAAATCATCTATTTGTTATTTTCTGTAATGGAGAGAGATTCTTTGAGATTGAAGTGTATCCATTACTTATGTGGATATGCATTATAACTGTGATTTTACTAAACTTAATCTATATAGTCCCAATTTAAACCAACACAGAATTCAGATGTATATTTCACTTAAGTAATTCAGGATAAAATCACAACCTCTATATAAAATATTACCTCTGTCTTTATACATGTAAGAAAGTCTGTACATTGAAAAAAACTGGAAAGATGAAGCTATTGAGGTAACTGGAGCAAAAGACTGAACAGGGATAAAATAATAACAAATGTGAACAAGACATTAAGAACTATTTTAAGAAAAACATATTGCAGTCCTATTTATCCAAGCAGCTTCAGACATTTAAATCTAAATTGGCAGAATTTTTTTTGAAATGGATGTACAGTCTTTACATGCTCAATTAACAGAAAGGAAGTAAATAAAGTGTCTTTAAGTAATTTACAGTAAAAGGTACAGACTGAAGTTGTTAATCAATGTTTAAGTCTAGAGAAAAGAGAAATTAACCTAACTTTACTTATTTTAAGACACAAAACTTCGTCTAAATTATAGTTAGTTTCAGATTACCCTTGAAACATTTATGAATTGTATTATAAAACTCTGGGTGCATATAACTATGTGGCTGGAACAATAGTGGAACAATACAGTTCTGATTGGAAGGAAATACATTTCCTCTTCTAAAAGTTTTTATGTCATTTCTGGTCCAAAATATAAAATAGTATTCAACCAGCTTTCACCAAATGAAGAAAACGCAGGAAAGTACTGGTCTCTGCCAGGAATTCACAGTGTCTGGATCTCACCTCTAGTGTAACAAGAGAATACTTACCTTAGGGAAGCTAATTTTCCCTTGTAAAATTGGACTATAATTGTGAACGCCAAGAATGTAAAATAAGTGAGACAGTTCCCACTAACAGAAAGAAATATAGGAAATCACATTGCCAGGATCAGTCAGACATGGAGGCAACAGGATTTTTCCCCCACCTCATTTTTACAGCTAGCAACTTAACTAAAATAGTACCATTATTCAGTGATCCTAAGTAATAGGGTTTTTTAAAATGTATTCTGCTAGGATGAACATCTTGATAACTTGTCAAATTCTGTGACATAGTTACATAGGAGGGACACCAGGTGACTTGCCTTAAATATACTACCCGTAGATAACTAGATTTCTTGTGTTCTCTTTGAGCAGAGGGCTCATTTGGTTATTGTTAAATAGCCTCCCATAGCTTTCTCCAGTTCACAGTAAAGTTTCTTGGGCTTTTCCTTGTAAGGCCGTAAGACAGAGAGTTTCAATAGATAGGCTGGTGATTTATGGCATCCTTTATAAAAAACCCAAGCCCCTCAGAGTGAAATGGATAAAGGTTTATTGAAAGACTTTTAAGAATGATGTTGGATATTACATTACCATTATATATTGGGATTCCTAAATATTAATAAAAATCATAATTGCATGCTCTCTAATTAGGTTCACCATAAAAATAAAGCCTGTTTGATATTTTTTTTTGTTTTTAATGTAACTTATTCCTTGCTCCAGGACATTTTCACCCTTCACCAAATATCTTATGAAAGGCACTGGTGCATAGATTAATTAAATTGTGATACTAAAAGAACCAAAGTGACTGAAATTGGACAGAATATTAGTGCATATATATGCACACTTAGTTCAAGAAGACATTTGTAAAGCAACCTTTCTTTCAAGCAGCAACCAGACTGTATGATCCCAGGGGTATTACAACTTGCTATTTGCCCCAGGAAAGCTAAAACTTTCAGCTCTCTAAATAATAATTCTTTGAGAAAGACAGAATCCTTAAGAGGACTTTAGTTTGGAGAAGGCAGGAATACAGCAGTAAATTCAAGTTCCTCTCTCAAAAGAAATCATATGACTTACAATTGAACTTACTAATCAATAATTTTCTCTGTTTTTCAAAAGATGACTAGCAGTCCCACTATAGTTCCAAACTAGTATTTAAATACACATCACATTTCCTCCTTCTGTGACAGGCATAATTTAAAACAAATTACAGAACTCCTCTTGTAAGGTATTACTTTATGCTCTTAAAGCAGAAATCTGATTAATTAACTCTCAACTTAGGAGAAAATTGAAAAAACCTGTAAAAATATAGACCTCATGACTGGTATTTACACAGAGCCCAGAATTAAAAATAACTGCCTTTCCATTTAATTATTTTGGTTATTAGTTTGTTAGACTTTCTGCACATTTCTAAAATATCAATATCACAGCTAGACAACATAGCTTGGAAGCCATGACAGCCAGATTTCGCAGTCATTTCATCCATTCTGATTTCCCTTATCATTAATCTAGTCCTGAGACTATCTTGGAAAAATAGACCAGTATTTCTAGTGACTTTGTTGCTGAATCTGTATATAGATTTTATTAATTTGAGTAAATATAATGAAAAAGTATAATATTTTTATGTTTTGTTTGAATCATAATACATTATCAACAATTAAATTTAATTATTAATTTTCTTGAATTACAATATTTTGTGTAATTAAAAACATTGCTACAATATTCTAGCTACTTTTTAGGTTTATATTATGGCCTTCAGTTTAAAGATGGAAAATATTCAAATAATGGAGTTTGGGACCACTTTTTAAACCTTTTTTTCTGATTATATAATATCTTAAAAGTAAGTTTGATCACGAGTGAGGTTGCTTTATTATGCTTTTTTTTCAGACTTTCTTAAGATCAAATGGTTAGCTAGTACTAGATTTTCTGCCAATAAAATATACTCTGCTATGCACATGAATTTTAGAAATTTGGTTAAAAATATAGAGTCAAATGCCATAAATTTATGTCACAACTTCACATCTTAGCATTTGCTTTGTAATAAGCCCATCCAGACAGCAGGCGATAGTCTAAAGAATAATAATTCAGATTTTTCTTTACTTAACTATTCACTTCATCTTCACTGTATACATCAGACAGTACTTAGCGTTTCCTACAAATGTGAAGAGATTACCTAAAAGAATTAAACTAACATGTCTAAGGCAAATAAGATACTGAAATATTATTCTAAATTATATGTTATAAGTTCTTGTAAGTGTTCCTACAGAATGTTTCTCTCCTATTCAAGCCTGATGTCAAGATGCGAGGAAGAAACAAAAAGAATATTATTTGCAACCTTTTAATGGGAGAGGAACTATAAAAAAACCTCTTTTATATATTTAAGTGACGGTCAAGGAACATTCCTGATCAGGCCTTGTCTTCAACATTTTTTTTTTCAGGTTCATGTTATTTTGTTATTTTGTGGAGTTTCAACAAAATATTCCTAAGAGTTGTGCTCCTGGAAATGAGATCTTAACTGGACTTGATTTTTTAAATTAGCTATATGCCTTTAGGCACAAAGTTAACTATTTTAATGATCTTTTTGAAGATCAAGAGCAAGTTAACTCGTCATTCAGCCAAAGTCTCACAAGTGACCAAAATTAATTTTATGACACTAAAAAGGGCAATATAAATACATTCATTCCAGTTCTTTTGTGAAATATCTTTCACAAATAATAGCATCAAGCAAAGGGCTTATAAAAAAATTAAAATATAAAAAGAAAAAGATGGTTTTTGCCACTAATGCAAACTGAAGACACCGGCTAAGTCTAGGAAACCACCACGTGGTGCTAGACTATCCTTTTAAGCAGGAATGAAAAAGTACTTTGTTTCAATCTATTTTACTCTAATATCAAAATATTTCTGTAATCCTGACAATATTTTCATTAAAATTTAGGCTTACATTTTCCTATATTGCACAGGGTAGAAAAGTTTTGACCTTGTCAGTTTTCTGGAATTTTGACTGGTTGTCTCTACTATCTTTTGCTTCCACCACCCTGATAAAATTTAAAAAGGAATAAAATTGCCAGCCTACTAAAATACAGACGATCTGAAAGGTTAATGCAGTACATCAGGTGAATAATACATTGTGCATAAAAAGTTTAATGTCTTATTCACAGTGCAAGAATTGTAATAACGACAGAGAATTACAGAAAATTAATCAGTCCTCGTGATAATGTTTGTAATAAGAACAGAAAGTGTTACTAAAAAAAAGTACTTTTGAAGTGCATGGTTGAAATTGTAATCCAGAACTTGAATTGTGAAAGAGTAGAAGATGGACATTATCAAATGAAAAGCAGATGCAAGAGAAACCAAAACCAAGAATTCAGTGCTTTTATAAATGTTCATTATAAGTTATGAAACATTCTAAGAGTTTGGCTTAAGGGGCTAATCTGTGATTTTAAGGAACCTTATCCTTTCGGTATTTTTTTTTATATCTAATCATTAACAAAATCTCTGTATCTAACCCTAAAGAACCAGATACTTACAATTTTCAAGCAGAAAAGCAGAATAAATAGCAGAATTTTCTGTTATTGTTTCTAAATTTGAGTATATGCAGGCGCTGTTCTGAAACTTATCTATATTAAAAAAACTGTAAAAATCTGATTATTTAAGTAATGAATAGAATAGAATGTTAGAATTGCTTTAAAAGGAACTTTTATGCTTGGTCAAAGTATTCAATAGTGTTCCCATCTTAAAATAGTGATTGTTTTCTCTGACGTGAAGGTAGAACACTCTACCAAAACTGAACTATCTAATTTTTTTTTCTTCAGCCTTATTTCCTAAGTAGCTAAGTCCAAAACTGGAAACTAGTAACAACAGTAAGAGAAGAAGGTTGAATCTTGTCCAACTCATTAATTTAACTGAAATTTCTGTAAAAGTGAGCAGTTTTCCTGTGCCTGAATTCAGTGGAAAACCACAGTGCATACGAAAAACCGAGTCACTAGTTTGTTTCAGCAATTAAAAAACTTCATCAAATAGTTCCATGGTAACTTCCTATGACACTCTACTCCCAATGGAGAAATAAACTGATAGTCTGCTCAAGGCTGAATATTCGAATCAGCTTGCAACTTACGAACATCATTATGTCAGTTTAACAGTGGGCTCTCAGGCTCTCACATGAAGCGACTGACAGTGGGAACAATTTAGCTGCTACTTGGCCATAAAAGAAAAAAAAAAGAAAAAGCCTGTGTTACTGGGGTATTTGTCTACATCTGCTTTAGTGAACAGTCCAGTTGATGGTGAGGTTCTGACTCAAAGAGTACCCATTTCATCATACCATCCTTTTGTTTTTTTCACCTCCACTGCAGATGAATCCTAGCTATGTTCCATGGACTGAATGCCCATTTGCAAGCAGAGTGCATCAGCTTGACAGTACAAACACAGCTTCTAGCTTACATTAATAAAAAAAAATACAGTTCATGCACTCCAAGACTACTCTAATACGTTAATATTTTTCCAGTTCTGTCTTCAGAATAGAACCCATAGTAGAAACAACTGGTAAAATAGTCTTCATGGACATCATGGAAGCTATTTAAAATCAGGTTTCCATCTATCACTAAGACTGGCAGTGGCTACAGCTGCTCTGTATCAATTTTAAAATTATGACAATTTTTAAAACAGAGGTGCTACCAAAAAAAAGTAATTATTTTGATCTTTGTACAGTAACATCTTAACAAATCAGGCTATGGGGATTTTGAAATTAAGTCAGTTCAATTAAAACTATATAGAATTATATAGAACATATATAATTTTTCTGATGAAGATTATATTGACTAAGAAAATAATTCTGTAATAATTTTCCTATAAATATCTGTTAGTTAATGCATTTATTATCTAATTATCTAATAATGCAATACAAGTCAGCAAGCTTATCTAGCTTCTGCAGAAAAAATATTTGTCAGTGTTATCTGTCTCCTGCCTGTACATATGGAGGAAAGGATCAAAATAAATATTGAGTGTTCAAGTTTCTTTCAAACTGTTAATCAGAGGGTTAAAGAATATTCTTAAATATGAATAAAGAAGAATGATTGTTTTTTACAGTTCTGGCCTTGAGTGGGAAATGGATTGAATTATCAAAGTGGAAATAAGAAATCGGAACAAATGTAATTTGCCTGTCGTACCACTCAAGTCCTGCTGCAAAATCACTTTAGCTGCCTTGAGGCAAGAGAGAAGATACAAGCAATTAACTGTTCCAGCAATTCAAGGGAAGACAGAATCTTCTGTTGCTAAGTAAAACCAAAGAAGCAAGTTCTTCTAAATTTACAGTTCTAAGCAACTAGTTTAAATGTGTAAATGAGGCTGATTACTCTTGCCATATATACTTGGTATCAACCTAATGGCATCATGAATTCTATCCTGCTTTCGGAGTTTTTGTAACTTTATATAATTGCCTGCATATCTTCTTTATACAGTTTTGCCAAAAAGTCTAGAAAGTTCCTACAGTAATGTTGACTCCTTTTGGAAAGTCAGCTTAAAAATTTCTTATCATTTACCACGTCACTTTAGACAGAAAATGGCCTGACACATACTAGGGATGTCACTGGTACTTAGTGACTCATGATATAGAAAAGCTAAGTGCTGGCCACATAACATAAACAGTTCCTATAGTGGATGCAAAATGCTGGTGTGATTCATTAATAAATAATGGTCTTTTTTTGATGCCCTGTTGATCTGCAAGATGCTGAACAAAAGCAAAACAACATGTGAATTAGGTCTTGAAACTTCAAGTTATGATTCAAAACTCCATGTTTGAAAATGGAAAAGTGCTATAGTCCCTATACTTGATGAGTAAATTGAGGTATATACACAGAAAGAGTTAGATTTATATTAAATGTTCTTTGCAGCATTGCTTTAGTGGTAGTTTGCAGTCACTGCAGCTACCCACCTACACCTTGGTTTTAAAGTCAGTGTTGGACACAATCTGAAGGATATGACTTGGTAGCACACATGTGCTCTGCTACTTATTCTCTGAGTATCTGCTCAGAGTTCCCTTCAAAAATCTGAGAGTAGAAGATAGGGGTATTTAAACTCTCCTAGGCCTGTTCTTTACATTGTACTAAGACTAGTGCCTACAGGTTCTGCCTGTCCCTGGTTACTGTTCACAGGTGTTTTAGGGCTGTTGAAAGATCTTTTGAAAAATAAGTGACTGAAAACAGTCAGAGAGACTAGAGTAAGACTCTAGAGTGAAGAGAAACCCTTTCCCCAAGCCCTCTGTAGCTTAAGGGACTTACTAGGCATCAGGTTGGCTTTTGCAAATTCCCAAGGATCTGTTCTGCCTGTGAAGATTTTTTGCCCCTCCCTTGGAACACGAGGTTGCGAGATGTGTGAAAGTCACCCATTTTTGGATTTAGCATGTGTGTGAACAGGGAAATCTTCCTGTGAAGTTTTACAGGAAAATGTATTTAGGAGTTTCAAAGATTTACCACAAGGGCTTCAAATAGAAGCACATTAGAAAAACCCATAATTACTCAGACTGACTAGTGCTCTTGAAGGCAAAAAACCGACCAAACAAAAAAACTGGCAGAAAGCATACAAGAACTTATATGCCTACATAAGTGTTTATCAGTCAGAACATCAAATATTCATGGCAAAGGGAGCACATTGTACCTAGAAGTGGTGTTACTGTAAGAAAAAATTTAAGTGCAGACCAGTTTGCAACTCCCTGACCACTCCTCCATCCCTGAAGTTTCAGTTTCTTCAAAATTTTTTATCAGCTTCCACTGCTATTTTATGTTACTGTTTCAGTTGGACACTATGCTTCAATTCCAAGGTGAAATTTTATTTAGAACATAAAAGGAGGAAGAAATGGAGCTCAAATAGCAAAATATACCTGCAGCAACCAACACTGTAAGTGTGCTTGCCATTGTCAGATTCTCTTTCCTTTGAGCCCTACATGTACATATGGAGTTTGCAATTGTATATTGAATTTAACTCATCTCAATGACTTCTTTAAAATATGTATGAAGCCAGTTGGAGGCAATGAGAAAAAAAAAAAAAGAAACAAAAAGAAAAGAAACTCTTGGCACTCTGAAGCTTCCTGAAGTTTCACAAAATGAAACCCTTTTTTCGTTTCAAACAACATTCCTTCTTAATTCCAGGCAGGATATCTCAACGCTGACATTTAACAGTGGAGCTTCTGCTGATCTTTGAATGAAAAGCCAATGTACAATGGAGACTTCCAGGCTTCTAAACTTTTTATCATGAGCATGCTTACAAAATTAGTCTTTTAATTTTTTTTTTAATGGCAATAATTTATTGATCTTATGGTCAATTAAAATCAGCATTTTCTTATTGTCTTTTTTATTTTTTATGATTTTTGAATCCAAGTTTTGTATTGTAAAGGTAAGAAAATTATACTGGGTTACAGTATATGTGTCTGCAGTGCAAAATCTTACATTATTAAAAAATTGGATATGTACTGGAGTGGAGAATGATACCATTCACTGCAACATGCACTGAGTCACTCTTTTACAGCATGTAGATTAATGACATAGCACTGGAGAAAGTACTTTTTGTTCTGAACTGGACAGTAGTAACAGTAAAAAATATTTTCTTATTTGGAAGAAACTTTCAAAAGAAAATTAAGGTTCCAGGGGCAACTGGGGAAAATATAAATCCCCAAAATTATGAAGAATAAAAGAAAAAAGGGTCAGACAGAAGGGCTAGGGTAACAATAGGCTTATCTTACTAAAAATCTTTAGGAACATGCATCACAGAAGAAAATAGGTTGGAAGGGATCTCTTGAGGACATCTGGTCAAGCTCTACCAAGCTCTGATTGAAAAGTTTGACTCAGTTGCTTGCCTTGGTCAAGCTCTGCCAAGCTCTGATTGAAAAGTTTGACTCAGTTGCTTGCCTTGGACCATTTGGAACTGAGTATCTCCAAAGAGGGGCGTGGAACAACCCCTCTGGGCACTTGGCCCAGGGCTTGACCCTCCTCTCAGTGCAGCTGCTTTGACAGGGACAGACTCTTCTCACAGATGCAGAACCTGAGAATACAGATGTTCCACTAAGGAGAAGTCTAATAAGACACGAAGAAAACTCAAAAAATATAGTATATATATATATATATCTGTTTCCCAAGTCAACCTCATAGCTTGTGCATGCCATTTGGATGATAAACAGAAACAAAGTTTATCGATGATGCTTAGGAGATTCAGATTTTTTTGTAAATTTAAATTCACTGAGCATAGCTGGAAATTACAGAGTCCTAAATTAATCTTCCCAGTGTCTATGATTCTGTTATAGGACCAAAGACAGCAATATGCTGAGCTCTGGGTCAACAAAACGTGGCTTACAAAACACCTCTTCAAATCCCCCATGCACTTGATCCAAGGGACTGGCTCTCAGCTGAACACTGTCGTACATCATCATCAACATCATACAACAAATAGTGCCTTATTAAATATACTTCAGTTCATCTAAGCATTTTCACAACATCGTGGAAATTCAAGCATTCCACTTCAGTGTGAATGTAAGAAAAAATTCTGAAAGAACAAAGTGAGATTATCACCTCTCATGAGAAGAAATTTTAAAAAATACTTTAAGAAGTTTTCTTATTATATTTTTATAGTGTTATGTATAGCTATATTTATTTAATATGTATATAATTATTATTTTATGTATTAAGTATTGTTACTTTAGCAATATTTAAACAAAATATGTTAATCTTACATACAGTCCTGGATTTAGTTTGTAGAACAAAAAAGAAATTATTAGGGATGAATGTAATGGACCCATAGTTTTTATTTTTGTGTGACATAAATGGGATGAAACAATAGAAGACACCTTTTTTTCTTTATTTGCATTTATCCAGACACAAAGTAATCAGCTTCCTTAAAAGAATATAGACAGTAATCCTGAAATACTTCTTTGCACTAAGACCAAATGCTGTTATATCCACATGCTTCTGTCAAACCTGAAAAGGCTTTTTAAAATTATTTTTCCTCCTGTAATTCTTTATATATTCTGCATTCCACATGTTTTTACTGTTGCTGCTTTCACTTCCTGCGTGTATCTTTTTTTGCATGCCCCCTCAAGCTGTCTGTTAAAATGAACTGAATTTTAATAATTAGTTTTGATACTGAAATTTTATTGGTGGAATTTCCAGCTTAGCTACCACTGAGATTAATGAGATAAAGGTGAGCTTTTTGTTAAGACTGCCAGTTATAAACTATTTGTATAAGTGCCCCATGAATAAGACTGTTAAAAAGTAAGATTCAGAGCAAACTGAACAGATTCTGTGATCAATATAGTACGTATATTGATTATTTTTCTCACTTGACTTAGGATTCATCTTATGGCTCACACAATTATAAACTAATAAATACCTGTAGAAAAACAAAAATCTCAGTGAATGACTGATCCTTTCTCAGCAACATTATCATTTCTATATGTTGAAACCGTCAACCATCACAACTTGACAAACTAGTACACATATTTTATATTCCCTTTAATGCCCTTACTTTTTCACAATTTTTATCCAGAAATCAATTTCAGACTAAAATTTTCATGTAAATAATTCATTTCTTGCTATGAGAAGACTTTGTGATGTTGCTTAGAAGCCAGCTGTTTTTCTACTCTCAATTTCTAGCATCTGTTAGGGTTCTTGACCTAAAGATTAAATGCTACTTTAGACATCTAGTTTCTGAAGTATTCTTTCTAATATTCTAATTTTGCGCTCAGTCTATACTCTTCTGTCTGTAAGGGCTATGCATCTATAATTCCTTTTAAAAAGCTATAGTATTAAATATTTTTTCTCTGATTTTTTGCACAATTAGGTGCTGAGTTATTTATGACCAGTGATGCTAAGTGCAGCTTTCTAGTAAAATTTGCCCTTGTGTGACAAACTCCATTTTCACAAAATATGTTTTCCCAAGGTAACCAGTAAACTTTCATCTAAATTTTAGGTTAGACCTTGGGGGAACAAAGTAACAAAGGCATGTTTCTCATTGAAATAAAACTTTTTTTTGCTGTATATAAATTTAAGTCCATTGTCATTTAACATTCTCAGAAAGAACGGACTCAGTTTGAGCCACACTTCTCTTAGTGACACTAATGGGAATTGTACAACTAGTAAAGTTTACAACCCACTAAATATCCAGAGGAAAACATAAAACACTTCTGCTTCCTACTGCTGTACCCTAATTCAGTAAAATTTGCTGAACTTTTGCTATGCTGATGTCAGTGGGAGCTTTGCCACTGGTGTCAGAGGGGATGAGTTCTACTCATCATATCAATTACCTTTATAGAAACATTTATCATGTTTTTGGTGAATTGTTTATTTCCTTAAAAAGGAACAAACTGAACCTGAAGACTTTTGGGCCAGGTGGACCATGAGCTAACCCAGCTGTACGGAGGTAAACTCAGCCTTGGTTCTTTGGCAAGAAAAGGCTCAGCATGGACATGCGCATAGTACTGTCTGAAGGTGCAGGGAGTCTACGGTGTGGCACGGGTGCAAACAGAAGTGTCCAGAGTAATCAGGCTGTACTGAGAGGGCCATTGCTTCCAGTGTGCTGTGTTACAGCTTCCAGTTACAGCCATTAAAGAGCGAGTTGCTCTGCATTCCCTGTTAGGGAATATGTCCCCTTTTAATTGCAATTCCATCGTTGAGTGCTTGCACCCCACAAATTTGCACAACCCTGTTTTCATTGTAAATACTGGGCAATGCACGCTGATCAAAATAAGTTGGTCTTCTACATTTTTTAAAAGGGGTTATTTTAATTTTTTCTTTTTGACATGCCTGTCATGCTCTTTCCGTGTCTCAATGAAAGGTTTTTGCATCCAACTGGGCAGTAAGAGCCACGTATTCTTAAGCACGCCTGACATTTTGTCTCTTTGTCAGTATTAGCAATAATAAACCACCAAGTTGAGAGAATGGAACAGTTAGTTTTCCATCTTGGCTTTACATGAAGCCAGCCAGTAGAGAGGAGTTGAAGGAGAAGAGTTACTGTTATGTTTCATTCACCAGAAGGACATAACCTGGTTTTATTGGCATAGGCATACTATATTGAAGACAAAAAAAAAATTCTTAATAAATAATTTTTAAGTCAAGCTAGATCACTCTAAGCCTCAGAAGAAGATACATTTTGGAGGAAAAAAGTGTGCATTTGTGAAATGAAGATGACTGTCATATAAGATACATTTTAAAATGCATGTATTATGATAGTTTTAACACAAAAATATGTCTTGTGTCACCTTTTCTTCTTTCAAAAGACAAGGCATGTTCATCCATCAATATATGAGATACAGGACCAATTAAATTTTAGATTTCTGTAAGAAAAATGTTACATGACAGATAACCTGTTCAAAAATTATCATAAACTATTATATTGTTATTATATTATTAACCATAGCTCGTAAATCATTCTCTTGGTTTGTCTTCATATACATATGATTAACAAATAACCAGTGAAATTCAAATGTTAGAGATTAGATGGATCTCAAATGAAATTTTATAATTAAGGAAAAAAATACTGTGAATTTCACACAGCGCTATTTTGATTATCCTGGAACACATTTGATGTCGATTAATTTTGGAGTGATTGGAAATAGAAAGCAAGAGCTGCAAATGCCAGAATAGTTCAGCAACTTGCTCAGTTTATAAACTGGTGTGGCAGATAATTTATTAACAAACTTAGGTAGTGGCTGTTTGATGAATTATTGGGATGTTTCTACTCTTTTTCTCCAAGTGAAAATTTTTCTCTCTTTGGACAGCATCAATTTCTATTTTTTCTTCCGTGAGATTTTCCTCCTGGGTCAAAGATAGAATTTAGGTGAAACAGGCGGGAGAAATGAACCTTGGCAGTGTTTAGAAATATAATCCAGAGACATTTTAGTTGCAGATTAGAAAGAAGTTTAAAATATTTTCTTCTGTAATATCATGCTCATGGTGAAGAAACTGTCTTTTAATATAAATCACATTTTGAAAGATTTTTTCCTAGAGTAAACCTGAGATTGCATTGGTTGTATGCTAGGTCACAGTACTGGATGCATACTCTGCCTCTCACGGCAGTGCTAGAGGAATACAGGGAAGAAATTTAACAAGAAATATTTCTGTTGAAGGCAAGTTTATTGACTTTGTTTTTAAATCAGCCTGGTGATCCGTGGAAAATATACATACTTTAACATTCTCCATCGGAGCTACTCTGAAATGTCAGCTGGAGAAAACTTTGCGATAATACCACATCTTCAAAACAAACACCAGAAACTTCTTTTTTTTAAAATGACTTTCAGCATTTTCTCCAAAGTAGAGATTTAAAGGGCCTGGGAGCCATTTGCCGCTACAGGGCTTGGTCAGGCTAATGATTGGTACCAAGCATTGTCAGGTCTACTGTCTGCATGTCCCTCTGCCAGTTCAAGGGCATGAGCACAGAGAGCCCAGGCCCAGGTCAGATGCATTTTGTCCCTTTGTCACCCACCCAAAAGAGAGGAAAGGGTTGGGATATCTTACTACTTACAATCATCAGACATGGGCCCATAGTAAGGCAGACCAAAAGCAGAAGTTCTATTACGGACTGCCCTTGGCTATATGGTTATATACCTGTCCTCTGACATAGAAATACAATACTGATGTCACTAAGTGAATATTTTAATCAAGAAATGTTTTTAAAACATTGTTCTCCTCTCTACATAAGATACCTGCAAGATTCAGCACTGTGGAAAACTATAAATGTTCAAATGTATATGAGCCTCTGTACGAAGGTAGAAATTTTCTGTCTGTATAGCAACTTTAACCTTCATGTAGGCACCAGCCAAGGCTGAAAGTAGCATTAATTGTTGACTTTTGCTAGGTTCTTATTTCTTAGGACAGAAATAAAGCGTATATTGCAATACAGTATGTGTATTTCAAATCTATTCTGTTCCATAACAGGCACACAATAATAGATCAAATGTGATTTTCATTTACCCCAGATGAATTCAATGCAGTTACCTAAAATTTGGTATCTAAATAACAATACCTGAATAGTTGTATTTTAAAGCCTATTCTGCATGATGGGCTCATTTGAATTTTCCAAGATACTCAAGTAGTATAAAATAATATTGTAATACTTGTGTTTTTGAATTCTCTCTAAAAGTTAAATATGGACACACATACCTATGATTCTTTCATTTGCCTATGCTTTCCGATAAAAAAGTATATATGCACAGTTATATAGTGTGGATTATGTCTAACTACGGGTACACTGGCAGTAAAGATACAAACAAACACAACACATACTACCTACCTATTTATATATTTCTCTAATCCATATTTTTATTTTGTACATGTATATTAATGAGCATGCATACACATTCAGAAAGAATTTATCAATCTGTAAAACCACATGCTCATAAATACGGTCTAACAGCAAGAAGATTTTTGTAATTGTAAGAAAACTGTCTAATGGCATTTCTTAAGCACTTTGGACTGCTTCACTTGCATTTCTCTAGAACTGACAGGCTGGGAGTACCATCTATGTTTTGGGGTTAACTGTAGATAAGTATGGCCTTAGCTTGTCACTCACCAGATCATTCTGAAGCTCTTAAAAGTCAAATTATTCTGTAATCAAGGCTCACATTTTAAAACAATTTATGCAAGTGCATACATATTGTTTTAAAAGATGAAATAAAAATAACAAAAAGTTGCATATTTTTCTTTGTTTACTATTATTTTGCTTCTTGGAGCTGTATCCTGGCATTTGTTTATACTTTTCTTTATATCCTTCCACTTGAGTGAATTTGAGTTGAGAATTTTCAAACATGCAGAACTCCCAAGAGAACGAGTTCAGACAAGGAAATAAGGCCCATTCTGCAAATAACGTGAACTATAATCACTCCTTCTCCACACAGGAGCAAATTCAGCAATTTTGACTACAACTCAGTGACAATTCGCGGTGCCAAGGTCATACACTGTTTCACACAGGAATCGCAGTTATTGAAGCAGCAGGTCCCTGTCACTAAGTTGGTTTGGCTGTTGAGAATAACATTAGAAAGTGAACTCTTTCCTGAAAATGCCTGTGCTTAGCAACTAACTCTATTAAACTCTGCATGGCCCACATTTTCCACATACCTTTCATATTTTTCCCTTTTAATATGTTCTGCAGCTAAGAAGTCTCATCCACTCAGCCCACAGCTACAAGCTACTAGTCTGGAACCAAGATCAAATCTAAAAAATGTCAAATATAATGGAAAAGAGCAGAGGATGAGACTGGGTTGCTTAGTGGAATGGAAAAGGTTTATTAAGTCTCTCACCTCTAGCTCACTGCTCTGAATCTTCTGCCGTCAATAGTTACTGGAACTTTGGAGTATTTGACAATTGTTCAGTGACCTATGCTAAATAAGTTGTTAGTCTCGGCTGAGCTCCTTGCGACTGCTGTCCACATCCCAGAAAAAACATAGCATCTGACATTGAGACAATTTTACATTGTCATTGGTGATATTAGTAAAGAACTGAAAGGTCAGTGAATGATGTATACTTGACCAAAAGGAATTTGCACATCTGCACTAGGATGTTATTAGCAATTCCTGAACATTATTGATATTATTTTGACATCCTTTTCTGCTCTTAGCAAATTACCTTAAAAAGAGCCAGTAACCACTTTGCATTTAATAAGAATTCAAGAACTGTAGAAGATTGTGAAACTATATTAGTTTCCCTCTGACTGTCTTTGTAGTCTCAAACAAGACACAAAGACAGAGGTGGCTGTTATCCAGAATTTCCGCAATCTAAAGTTCAGTTTGTGTAAAATTATTTATACCCTGAAAATGAAAATGTTTTCCATCATTTAGCATTTACTAGCCATTACAATTATTTACACCATTTGCTTCAGATAAGGATGCAACATTTTGAAAAGTTCACTGACTCTAACTTTTCCGATTTCATCCTTTATCAGTTAATAAGGATTATTGTTGTGAAAGGAAGAATAGATTCTTCAGCTTTAAAAGTAACATATTGCAAAGTTTGCATAAACAGCAGTTTTAAAGCTTTTCACTTTTAAGATCTGAGAAGATGCATTTCAATAAAAAAGGAAGTACTTTCATACTACCTTTTACCAGGAGGTACTGGAAATATCCCTTGATTCTATAGAAATTTGAGTTTCATTTGGTTACATTAAGGAACAGCATAGAAGACCAATACAATTCTAACATATTTTTTACTATTTTCAGAAACTTTCCAAATATATAAGGTGTGCAAATATTACATATCTTTTCCTTTATTAGCACCAGTACTTTTGTCTCTGCTCCTTCTCCCAGCGTTCCCTTTCCTTTTTTGGATGCTCTCTTAAAATGCCAAAACAAATCACTTTCTAAGATTTATAGACCAGTTAAGATTTGCAAGGAAGTTCTTCTGATTCCCTGTCATATGCCCAGGTAAATATTTTTATTTACTCTACATCTTTTAGAGGAAGTGTGTAACAAGTCTGTAACAAGCATACAAACAGGAAACATTTAATCAGTCAGTAAGGAGGGTACCTTCATCAAACGGATAATGAAAAGAATTTTTTCACTCATATTTTAACAAAAATATATTGTGTGCATTCGTCTGCTTTAAAGCCTATTTTTTCAGTAATTGAAATAGATGTCTGGATGTTATAATAAGTACAGAGGCCCTCTTAAGGAAATTAACCTTTAAATTGCAGTTCTATCATGTTTTGACAAAGTAGGAAAATAAACCCAATTTTCTTATTTGTTGACTGTTTCATTTTCATTTAGTTTCTTTGTGAGAGATTTAGTTCATAGTAGATGAGAAGTGCCTGAAGGTCAGGAGGCCAAAAGTAGTACAAACAGCTACAAAAAATTAAATACAATAATTAAATTAAATTAAATATATTATTTAAATATTTATATTTGTATACATTTTACTAGGGTGTGTCGTAGGTAAAAGATCATAATGTCAGAAAAAACGCAAAGCATTGAACTATGCTAATATGCCTAATTGGTCTCCAGAGGGAAGGATTTTACATAAAAGGATTTTTCCTGTGGAAAGTAGCATCACAAATATAGGCTACCAATTACATCTATAAAGAAAATACTTTTTAAAAAACATCATGTCCTAAATCTAACAAAGATTCACAGACACTAATGAAATATATCACACTTCTATCATACAAGATAGTTCATGTAGTTGTCATTTCACAGTTTGCTAAAGCAACACTGACGTCTGAATTATGTATATTCCTGAGGTCTATAAAAGTGATACAAGTGGGTAGCACAGGTTATATGCCACTCTAGAATTAAAAATAAAATATTGTATTTAATCCACAATCCTCCTTTTTCCTTTCTATTTTTCCTTTTTCCATTTTTAGTGGTTGATACTGGGCACAGCACTGCTTCACTTACTCATCAGTGACTTGGATGAAGGGGCAGATGCCTCCTCAGCACGTTCGTTGATGCCACAAAGCTGTGAGGAGTGGCCGATGCCCCAGAGTGCTGTGCAGCCCTTCAGAAGGGCCTTGACAGTCTGGAGAGTTGGGAGAGAAGAACCATCTGAAATTCAACAAAGGCAAAAGCAGGGTCCTGCAGCTAGGGAGGAATAGTCCCATGCACCAGCACAGGCTGGGGATTGATCTGCTGGGTGGCAGCTCTGCAGAGAAGGACCTGGCAGTCCTGGTGGACAACGAGCTGACCATGAGCCGGCAGTGTCCTTGTGGCCAAGAAGGCCAATGGTGTCCTGGGGGGTTTTAGGAAGGGTATTGCCAGCAGGTCGAGGGAGGTGATCCTGCCACTCTGCTCAGCCCTGGTGAGGCCACATCTGGAGTAAAGTGTCCAGCTTCTGGGCTCCTCAGGACAAGAGAGACATGGAGTTCCTGGAGGGGGTCCAGAGGAGGACTATGAAGATGATGAAGGGACTGGGGCATCTCTCTTATGAGGAAAGGCTGAGGGAGCTGAGTCTGTTTAGCCTTGAGAAGGCTGAGAAGGGATATTATCAATTCCTCTAAGTGTTTAAAGGGAGGGTGACAAGAGGATGGAGACAGACTCTTGGTGGTGGTGACAAACAATAGGACAAGAGACAACAGACATAAACTGGAACACCTGAACATGAGGAAGAACTTCTTTACTGAGAGGATGACTGAGCAAGGAACCAGATTGCCCAGAGAGGTTGTGGAGTCTCCTTCTCTGGAGATATTCAAAAGCCGTCTGGACACAATCCTGAGTAATGTACTTAGGGGACTCTGCTTGAGCATTGAGGTGGAGCTAGATGACCTCTAGTGATCCCTTCCAATTCATGACCCATTTCGTGATTTTCCTTCCTTCCTTCTTCCATTCTTGCTTTCCTTTCCCTTTTCCCTTCTTCTTCTCCTCTGTTGACACATTCAACTCCACATTACACCATAAATTGGCAGAGAATATCTCCCTGTACCCTTCAGCTCTCTCCTAAGATTATCACCCCTACTGACTTCTGCTGAATCTTTCAGTTACATTGTGGCAATTGTGGGATTTCTTTGTTTTGATTTATTTGCTTTTCTTTCCTTCTTTTTTTTCCTCATTTTCCTCCTCCTTTTTTTTCCTTTAGAAGAGCAGCAGTTTCATATCTGCACTGCTACCATGTGCATCATGTATTTGTGGTCTGTTGTTACAAAAAAAAAGGGTTGACCCTTGAAGAAGCAGAAAAATGGAAAACATCCATCAAAGAACAACTCATGTGGACCTAGCTCAGTAGCAGTAGGAAATACAAGATATAACGATGATGAAGCACTGAAAAACAGTCAGGACTTTTTTCTCACCCTGAAGAATATGATGTAGGTGAGTCTTGAGCCTTGAGGTAGCAAACTCAACTCATGGCACAGTTGGTGTTACTGATGTGCTTTTTTCTTTTCTTGGTGATCTGCAGTTTTGTATTTTTTGCATATTGTGTTTTATTTCCTATTATAATGTTTATATATATAATTATATATTATTTACACTAATCAGATCCTTAAAAATATGAATCATCTGACCTGAAAAATCTCTTGATTTAAAAAGAACGCTGTTTAGAAAGTGGAATAGAAAGGATGAAGTACCATCGGTCATAAATCTAGATACATATGTTCACGTGTGTGACTGTATGATGTTTTTAGACGAGTAAATGATCTCTAAATCATGTCTCATGTCATTCTTTTTCTTACTTCAGTCAAACTTATCATTTGTAGAAAATATTTGACTAAGCTTCATGAGGTGGAATACTCAAGAGTCAACATGACAACTTTGGATATCATTTGTCAAATGAAGCAGAAGCTTCCTTTTTGAAAGAAAAATATGATCAACACTAACAATCTACTTACTATTTCCTATTCCTTGTTCTCTGCTCTGCCTCATTACTCCTTCTTTGTGCCATCAAAAGGTTTAGAGGTTATCTCACTCTTGTGATTGGGAACATTCTAAGAAAATACAGGATATTTTGCATGCAGTGAAGAGAATATTATTGACACGACAGGATTATCCATGTTACCCTGCACTAGAGCTAGCATTCAGCACCCAGCTAGAAGCAAAATAAACCCTGGATGCAGAGAATTCATACCAACCAGTTCAACTTTGTAATGCCTTCTTATACAGAAATAGACTGTTGAATGCTTAGGTTGCTTTATATGCATCTAGTAGTCAATCTTCAAACCACAGGTTTCAAGCTGATATATCAGAACAACCCCTGCTACAGTGCCTAAGAGAAGGAAAAAATTGAAATTCTAGTTTAGTGCTGGGTAAACACGTCTGTGTGGCCTGACTCCAATATCACCACTTCATTTTAATGATAACGACAGCTCTGGTGTTCATTCTAAAATCCTTAAATGTACTTAACAACCTGTTTATGCTTGGAGACCAGTGAGTTTATGAGGACAGCCAAATGAAACAGATAAGAGTATTATGTAAAACCATATTCTGAAATGTTTATTCTAGCAGTTAGTATGCATCTGGAGTAAATTTGTAGACTGTTATCCTCAAGTTTCATGCATTTTAAATAGAGCATATTTATTTTAATTTAGAAGCCAGCAATTATGTGGGAAATAGAAAGGTTTTGACAGCTCAACCACAAATTAAGCATTGTTTGAAAAGGTATAGTCCTCTTAGAATCATCATTAATATTTCATGTATCTGAATTTCTCCCATATGCAGATCGTATGCTGTTTCAGCCATGGATCAGCAGCTGCAGCTATTAAAGATTTATTTTCATTCAGATATTAAAACTTCTTTTTTATACAATGGCATCATTTTCCCCTTTTTCCAAAAAAACACTTTCTGTAATGAAATCAAGGAATCAGCGTCTGACTTTTCCTGAATGTGTATGTGTATAGCAAGGAATTCGTTTATCTTTTTGTCACCATTAGCATTTACAAAATGTCTATCACCATTCCACTTGAAAATACTATTTTTAAGTGGCTAGTCACTATTAAAGGCACTGTCAGTTTGATTTTTATAGCTGTGAAATTATTTTTACACAATTTCTAATAGTCTTTTGCAACCTCATAAACAAAATTACTTTTCTCTGCAAACGCTTTCTCCATACAACATATTTACTATATGTGGATTTATTAGATATGAGAACCCTGCTCCTCTTAATACCAGCTAAAATTGTAAAAAGTAGCTGGATTTTTACCAAAAGAGTTTTATAGAGAGATGTAAGGGCAGGGACTGGTAGCATTTATAATACTTTTTTCCTAGATTTAAATAATTTATTTGAGGAAAAAGAATTAAGTCTAATTAAGTTAGTTCTTTGAGACTTTTTTATTCAAGCAGGAGATTTCAGGCTATATTTTGAGATGAGTAAAGACTGATCTGTATCTTTCGACATAAACAGCAGACTGGTTAAACCCAGAATTCATACGTAAAAACAAACCAATCTCCTTTTTCTCGCTTCCATCATGTTCTGTCCACAACTTACTACTCTCATCTCTATGAATGTCCTTATAGAATTAACTAAAACTAGCAGTGTTTTGAGCTGAGTTAGAATATTATGCTCTTTAAACACTGTTATAAAACCACTAATCTTTTGTCAATATATGCTGTCCTGAAGGAAGCAGAAGGAATTTTATTGACTAGATACTTTTTATAAAGAAAACAGATTTATGACCTTCAATGAGGGCTCTGAGAAGTCTAAAGAAAGCATGAACGGGAGTATGCTACCCGGGGCATATATATTTTCATGGTAAATACTGTCAGGAAAAGACTCATATCAACTACACAAGCAGCAGGTAGAGAAGACCATGAGAACACAACTTTTGCTTCTAAACTTTTGCTTTCCTATCACAAGAAAATTGTTTCAAGTCAGAACTCAACTTCTCTCCAACACTTTCTCTCTCTGAAGAACACAGCTTGATTTTATGGTACAGAAGCTGTGACTTTTACCCCTAAGGCAGAAAACTACTTTGATAAACAAGAGAAAATATGAATACTTAAGGGACAGAACAACTAGTTCCCTTTCATTAGGAAACTGGCACGCAAATAATGGAAATCTTCTATAGGTTTGCACTCTTCTTGTTCTCAATGAGAAAATAGTGTGCAAGCTTCTCTGAATGAGGGAAAGAATTAGAAAGTTGCATCTGAGGGCAATGGGTAGCAGCTATGGCTCATCAGCCATCATAAATGACAAGACAGATTTAGAAATTTGTGTCAGCCTGACTTTCTCTTCCAACTTCAATACAAGATTGATGCTACTCACCACCCAATTCTACAGTACTGAAAGGAAGGAAGAAAAAGAGTGATTTACAGTCCTATACATATACCTATAGCCTTCATCTGCAAATCAACCATAGATTTCAGTAAGGTCGCTGTTAAAATAAGATAGCATCATGTGGGTTTGAAAGTAACATGAACTGTCCCAAAGCTAAAAGCAAAACCCAAGCCTCCTCAAAATAAAAAATGCTTAATGAAGTAGAATATGAAGTAGATTTTTATTTTAGTTACAGGTGTATAAAATAATTTCAGTGGACTAATTTAAGGATTTTAATCACAAATCAACATCTAACCTTAAGGAAAATCATAGAGTAGAATTTTTGAGACTGTATCAACAGATTTTCACACAGAGGTTTTTATGCCAGGAATTGTTATTTTGATAATCTGCTTGGTTTAAATAATTTAAACTCCAGTCTTCTTCTTAACAATTGCAGAGAGGGGATGTCAGCTAAGCATAAAAGTTTCAAAAAGGTCTGGAAACCAAAGCTCTTTAATGTTCACTGTTTTCCAAATGTCACAGACTTTAGAAAATCTTTTATGAACTCACAAGATGAGTTCAAATTCAACAAATCCTTTCCTCCATGAATAATTCCCTTGTTGCTTTCCAGAGACCTTGAATTACAAAACATGGTTGTCCACCCGGGGAAGTACATGTTATGCAAACAATGAAGAATAGCAAGAAAGAAAACTTTGTGTGCTGTTGTTGTTCTTTCCAGAAACATAAAAATCCCCAGCTATTCACCAGTTACCTTAGAGATGAACTAGCCACTAAACCATCAGGAAAATTAATTATCCTCTTGTAGGAATAAAGTGCTGGGGCAAAATGTACTACAGTATTTCCAGTGCTGACACAAATCTACCTGCTACATTAAAGGAAAAATGAACTATTTTCTAGGTATTATAATGTTTTTATAGGATGGGATATTATCTTTCTACAATAGGGCCTGGGGAAAACTCCTGGCTTTACTCAGATTTTTACTGTGACTTGCTCATACCAGCTATCTATAGCGGGGCAACAGTTCCACTCAAATGTGGTTTCTTATGCAAACTAAAAGTGGAGTCCCTAAGAACAAGGGAACATCATACTGGTCCAGAGTGTATTTACCTGCCCTGATGTTGAGAAAAACTAGCTTGAGCATGCAAGTCACAGAAGAAAAAAAATTACTTGGCAATTTAACAGTGACTAAGAAAGCAAAACATCAACAATGGAGAAACTAAGCCTGGCGGAAATTACTCACATGAATCAAACATTGCTTAGCAAGTACTTCTGTGACTTTAATCAAATCCTAGGAAATGAGAATGGTCCAAAGTTCTTTCTCTAATTTTACTTTTCCTGGAACTAGTTTTGAATTCTCAAAGGTAGAGCACACCTGAGGCACAGAAGGTCAAAATTGAAGATGTGTATTTGTGCAGCACTACAATTGAAAAAGAACTATCTTTATCTACATTTTAGTACCATTAGAAAGGAGTAGGTTACATTTAAACTTTATTAAAATAAAAGCTTTCTATGATTTTTGCTGTTGCTCCTAAGAATTTTTTTCCTGCAGTCCTTAGACTTTGATTAGAATTATTCAGAGAAAACCAACTGATTTAAATTATGAAAACAGGGAGCCACCACACTGACCTTTTCCTTAAAAATCTCAGCTTGTTCACTGAGCTAGGAGAAACACTTTGAAGAGTGTAATTGCTTGAGCCCTTGACTACATTTGTAATTTCTTGTGCAAGCTTTTCAATGTTTCTAAATAGTCATGAACAGGGCTGCAACTTCAGCACCTGCAAGGGTGCTGCCCTTAGACTTAGCAAAAACATGTGTTTGCGTAGAACAGGATCCCATGGGGGAGCTATCCTGTACTCCCACTCCCTTAATTTTGTGATGCAAGAAGTTGTATAGACTAGGTAATTTGCAAACAAACAGACATAGGTAGTGGGGAAGTAGAAGGGATGTGCGGCCAAAGGGTTTCTTTAGGACCTAGTTTTATTTTTGCAGTAGAAATTACTGCTATTCCTCTCATCTTTCCCAATAATAGTCTGATTCCCCACATGATATTCAGATACATAGTGTTAGGAAGGCCTTCAGGAAAGGGGGCCTGTACTTAGAGATCAGACCAGTTTAGCAAGGGGATGTAAGGTGTACCTTCACTCCCTCAAAATACAGACCTCCCACTATCTCTCAGTTTTCAAGCCCCCAGCATGTCTTTCCCCCCTCATCAAGCTTCAAGGTCTCATTGAATTCTCCCAGTCTTTCTCTTAGTATCCCCAAACTATGTGACTTTTTCTGGGTCTGCCTAGAGGCACTCTTCCATCTTGGCTCCATTCTCCATCTCAGATCACTTACTTTCATAAAAATAATTCTTGCCAATCCATGAACACATGGTTTTTTCTCTACTTCTGGGATAATGGAATTCAAATTTGATTATTGGGGACAAGCTTGAGGCCCACTGTAGTTAGAAAATACCAAACGACACAGTGCCTTTGGCAGCAAAATGGACATAGTTAACTCAACGTGATTAAGGATGCGCCTTGAGTGAAACTGGAATTCATTAGACAGGAAAGATGGGCCTTCTTCTTTGTCAATATCAGAGAAGTTGAGCTTACCAAGGACAAGTTTGTGAAAGTGAGCTGGAAGGCCGTGCAATGTTGTAACTTTGCCCAACAAAGCTGATTTTTATCAGGTGGTATTAGGCCTTACTGGTAGTGGATCAGATCATAAATCTTTATTTTAAATGTGTTAGCTGCTTCTGAATACAAGACAATTTGCACCTCAATAAAATAAACCAAAGGCATGCTGAGCTTGATGAGCTCTTAATATTCTATTATTCCTTCTATGATTAATGACTCTGATACCAGTAAGGGTGACGAATACACAAACACTTCTTAATATGCCTATCTAAGCTTTATAAACAGTCAGTATCCCCATTTTATGTCAGAGGAAATTGAGGACAAAAACTGAATTACAGTCAGAGGATTCATGCTATGGTCTATCAATTTGTCTACCATGAAATGTTCTATCAAGTTCAGAGGTCTAAATTCAAAACACTGGACTAGCTGGCAAGCAAGATATCCGCACATGGTTGTGTTCAAGTGACTGGGCCAAGACAGAGGGAATAGGAGCTGACAGTCTGAAAGCTAGCTAATGTCAACCTTATTCAGCTAAGTTTCTCTGAAGTTCTTTAGGTAAACGTTCTTGGATTTTCTTATTTGCCTAATATGTTTTTATAATATTCTGAGTACAAATGTTATATGTCCTGGAAACTAATCTCTCTTTTGTCTAAGATCACCAGGAAAAGTAAGGTACATGGTCTTGAACCTAATGGATGATTTTTCCTATCCAATAGGAGCATGAAACAGACCAAATTCTTTGCTGTTTTAGTTATTTCAGAGGAAAAAAAACGTAATAAAAAGAGAATCTAGTGCTCCAAATAAAATACTGTAAAACAAACTTCAATCTCTGAGTCATTGAAAAATCTTGCTTACAGTACAGAACACAGAAAACATCCTGAAATGACCATCTATAATTGCTCCAGATTGCTGGAGGAACTAGAAATAAAATGAGAAAACAGCATGATTTTATATTAATTACAACTCCAAGATGGTCTTACCACAATCAAAATAAGGCCAGTGTGATGGAATTTATAGATAGGCAATATTGAAAACATATTTTGAGCCTCATTTGATGTCAAAGTACAAAAATCAGATTTCAGATCAATGGTGTAATAAAATGATACAAAGTAGCTGATGAAAACTAACTTGGTTCCAACACAAGAATTCGTCATGATAAACATATCTGTCATTTCCACATCTGTCATCTATTTTTAAAACCAATAAATCATTTAAATATGGATTTAACTGTTCCTACAAGTTGTTACAGTGTCAAGCACTGCACTGAAGGAGAACTTTAACAATAATTCACTTTTCTGAATTCAGAACTATAAAAATTGAGTTAAAAGGTTAATTTATGCTCACGTAATTACTGGGCCCAAACACAACTTACAGTAAAACAACTGGGCTTTTTCTGGCTTTCATGTCTATCTTCCCTGGGCTTGAATTCACCTAATAGACCCTTATTTTACACATGAATAAGTGAACAGTTCAGATTAAAACCTGTCCAAGTAAGCAAAATGATGGAATCTGAGCACAGAATGTAGATATCTGTGAGCTGGATTGGACTGCAACTCAAATGCTGAGGGCAAGGCTGAGACTTGCTTCATCCTAAGCACAGCTTGAGCCCTGCAAGGCATGGAAGGAATGTCAGCTGCAAGGCCCTTAATGAGAGCTAAAAAATGCCCGGTGAAATGGTCTTAAAGACCTGTCCAAATCCCCCATGCGAAAACACCTTCAACTGTTGGACTGATCTGCTGATTTTTCCCTTCCTTTTGTGATAAAGAAGTTGGGGAACAAAGAAAGGGTTTTGAAGGAAAGCGAAGAGAGGGAGGCAGGGGAGTAATGTTAAAAGTCTCATATAATTTTCATCCTTGATCCTACTGAAGGAAAGCCTGGCAAAGCCTGAAGGAACACAAGTCCCAGCAGACATAATCAGATTCTGATTTCATTATTAAGCTTTGCAAAACCTTGATAAGAGAGATGATTAGAGTCTCAGTGGTGAACTCACCTTATGGACCTTTATTTCAGAATTTTAATTCATTTACTCTAGGAAACATTAACTTTTTGCTTCAATATATGTACATCTAAGAGACGTTTCTAGGAAATTCTCCAAAAACTCATTCAGAATTATGCTAAAATTTAAAAATATTGCGACAATGATTATAAAAGTGCTTATATAAAGGTTTTAATATACATACATGGTGATTTGGCAATGCATTAGCTGTAATTAATTTATTTTTAATTTAGGAGTGATTGCATTTTTAACTCTTTAATGTGCTATTCTTACATTGGAATCATGAAGTCAGTCTAACAGTACAGAGAGTATTCATCACTGTAAGAGCTAGTGGAAAAAAATCCTACAATCTCTCTAGTTGTTACAATAATGTTGGTTTCCTGTTCACTACAAGGGTAATTAATGAAGAATTTGGCTGAACTGCATGTACCAGGCAGCTAAGGTAATACTTCATGTACACATTTCACTAGAGCATAACACATAATACAGGGGTTGTTTTCTTATTTCTTATTTTAAAATCAATTAGGTCACTAGACAACTAAAATATCAAGCTATAACTATTAGCACTTTGCTGAAAGCTGTGTGTAATTTCATTAATTCTTCTGCCAGTGCTGTCCATCTGAGATAGTAAAAATTTCATTACCGTCACTGAATACACTTCATACATAACAAATGAACAACCAATTAATCATGATTTTTTAAATTCTTTTTTGTCTCTTTTGTCCCTAAACTTTATTAATGTTCTACATGACATTTACCCTTCCCTTCAGATTTTAAGTAATTGTTGGTCTTTTAATACAATTCACCTTTTCCTAGCCTAGAACAAGCTGCCAAATTTGAAAAAAAATATTACCAGTTATTCCTATGGTGTTCTGCATGACTTCAAGCTTTGTGATATGCTCAGAGATATAGGCATAGTAGAATCTAGGTTTTGTTTTGTTTCTTGTGTCTGGTTGCCCAGTCACTGAAAACATCTATTCAAAATGCTGACACCACCTAGAGCTGAAACAAACCATTAAATAGGAAACAAAATTTTGACTGACTTGGTTGAGAACTAATATGAGTCACTTTGGGTCTTTCTTTTCACATGAGCTCCTGCCTGATGTTTTCTCTTGTGGAGAGCATTTCCATTTCTGTTGTGCAGCAGCAAGGGTCCTCCTTACCCTCACTCAGATCTTATCACGGCAATGCATCACCAGCCGTAAAGGAGAGTTCCAGGAAGGATATTCTTTTCTTGCACACCTGCAGATTGCTTGATATGGTTAAAAGATCTTTCATGCTTCAGCCTTCTACAGTGCAATACCAGAGACAGTAAAACACTGAGACTGGCTAATCTGGAAATTAAGACTCTCCACTTCAACAGACTAGTAGGTAATGTTGTATCATTCACATATTTATAAGGAGGCTGAAAAAAGTGGAATGGAATACAGAGATAGGAGATTCCTGTTCAGCCTTCTGAAACTCTATGAGGGTTTTTTTTATAAGTACGCTATTAACAAGCAAAGCTGCCGATTATTTTCAGTATCTGACACCACATGGATTTACAGCAAACTAACCAGTCTCTAAAAGTATTCACCCAAGGGATCTAATCAACCATCTTCTCAGAGAGCAGAAAAAGTAAGGATGTACTAAGGGGAGGAAGAACCACTTACCATGGACGTATAACTACTAATACTTAGTTAGAAACATTTATAAACTACTTCGAAACACATCAGCTGATGTGCAGAACAAATCAAATAAACGTAATGCAGATGAGCCTGAACAGACTGTCTACCAGCAGAATCCACCCAAAATATTGAAAGAATAGCTAAGGCTGTATAATGTTTGAGTTCAATCATGCATATACATTTGCAGTACAACCAATATAAAATATGTGCATCTAGAAGAGAGAGAAAGATATAATCAAATCTTCTCAGTGCGAAACATCATTAAACTCTTTCTATGTAAATTTTTAGTTTGTCCAATGTGCACTCTGGTTCAAGTTCCCCAGGCTGTAAAACTGGTCTTCATGAGCTACTTGCCATTAATGCCCACTTCTCATATTTTTTAGGATGGGTCAAATACAAAATGTGCCTTGAATGGAAAAAAAAATATGGTATCAGAGTTCTTCATTCTACACCCCAGTTAAAAAAACACAGGAAAAACACCACGTAAGGTTCTTCAATATCATAAAAGAAAGTTGCTTTTTAAGGAGTTGTTGATGATGAGATTGCTCTGCGTATGCATATTTTCTATCATTGTGCCAAAACTAGCAGCTCATTTAATTTTCAAGTCTTCTGAACTGTAAATGCACAGATTTACGAGAGCATCTAAGGGGTCTGTGAACTATCCATCCAAAACCAGCAACCCCACTTCACATAAAATGATTCCATTTACTTGTAATAGAATGCACATCACGCTCAGCCATGGAGAAACTCTCTCTTTTCTCTCTCAACTTCGTTTTACAAAATCTTGCCCTTCCACCGTCCGGAAGGAAAGTTTTTCCCAGGGTGAATGGGGCAATTGCCACACAGCAAGGTAGGTATTTGAAGCAATATTTGGCAGAAGTACCCTGCCCCTTGCTGCTACACAGCGAAGATAACAGAGGTTCCTCTGCTAGGGAGCAAGGATCCTTCATGCAGAAAGATGTTTTTCTAGGTGGAGATATGAGGGATGCAATGTTGCAAAGGGCCATTCAAAGGTCTGAAGTTATGTAGAGTTGGTAGAGGAGGTGCTTCTGGAAATTTAGCCTACCTGCTTCAGTCTGCCGCTTGCTCAGATTCATTGTTATTCCATAAAATAGTAGGCAGAATACCTTTACATTCCTATTCATCAAAATTATTAATATATTATTGTACCAGCTATATTATAAATCCTACAAAAAAGAGGATTCATCTTCAGCCCTGAGACGAAATATTTCCTGAGGAGTATTGAGTCCCATGACTGCGACTGTCAAAAAGGATGTGAATAATGCAGCAGTTGTTTCACTTCTTAGTGCTTGTTTTTAATCAAGGGGACCTAATTTTAGTTCAGAACTTTCTTTCACAAATTAACTAGGGTTCCCTGTGAGCTGCTGCTAAGTGCAGTTTCTATCACCGCTGTCACCACCACTACTTTCTGGAAAGCTCTTTGAGTGACTGCCTAAGGAAAGAAAAGACAACGTGTTTTCACCCTATTCTAGTCTAAATAAACACTTCCTTGCAGCAGTAATTTATTTTAGAAAATGAGGAAGTGATAGTTAATTTACTATATTTTACTTTTCTGCTGAAGTAACAATGGGAAGAAAATGCTATTTGAACACATTTCACGTTTAAGGGAGAAGAGACGAAAAGTTCATTATGCTTACCAAATAAAATGGTAGAAGTGGCATACTGCAACAGGGAAAGCCTGACAACTGACAGCCCTGAACTATGCTGTCTGTTCAGCATTATTTAAAACATCCAGCTGGTAGATGGGATCAGGGAAAAGGAATACAGATCACATAGGTGATATAAAGGGTAACAATTCCACAAGAAAACTAAGAGAACTAAGGAGATTTTTTCGTTCATATCTGGCAGTAGTGGAAAGGGAGCTTTGGAACATTTAATCAGAAAACCTGATGTAGTTAAAGATGTAAGCTATTCCCTACATATCCAAAATTCCCACTGACATTTATAAAACTTCACATGAGCAAGTGATACAAGTTAAGACATGAATTTACATGATTGGGATAAACACAAGAGTGTGGGAAAGGTTTTGTTGTTTCTTGCAAGGCAAAGCAGCCAGTGAGTCACAATTCCCATATTTACAGTGAGCCTCCTCCCTATCGTTAAGAATCAACTTACTCTGAAAGAAATGTTTGGACACTGTTGCATTTCCCCTGTCTCAGACCACCATCAATTCATCCCAGTGAGGAAGGACATCACATCTACATCTGTTCCAATTACTTTGTAATATGCGGTGACATGAGTGCAGTATTCAGTGGGTAATATAACTGCTCATGACTCCATTTTATTCTACATTATTTTGCACTATGTGAATAAAAATTTAAATTCAATTTTAATCAACTGATAATCACTTTTATAAAATGTTTAGTTAGTAAAGTTTTAGCTGCATTTATTATATCAGCTCTAAAACCAGTATAAAATATAGTAACTTCATTTCTTTCAGTTGTAACAATTTTGGATGAAATAAAATATCACATATTGGGATAAAGTATTCATACTTTTTTCCAGCTAGATTCCCACCCTAAAGGTACTTGAGGGCTGTTATTTTTTTTGTATTCCTCCAAAAATTAAATGGAAGGTGTTCCAAACAGATCAAATTCAAATAAGATATATGTGTATGTATATTATGTGATATTTAATTGCCTACTAGAGGGAATTAATTTTTTTTTTTTCCAGAGGGGTGAATTCCTATGCCTTCCATATTTATACTGTGCCATTTGCTATATGAACTATTCTAGGATCCACGGACTACAGGAACAATTCTTTCGTACTCCCTAATCTTAGTTTTAAACCCTTTGGCAATAAATTTTATGTATTGTATTTTAAACCCTACATTCACTAATGGGAGGATAAACATATCTATGTATTTGTGATTAGTTCCTTCTTTTTTATATTCCCTTACTGATGCAGAGGTTTTGTTTTCTTTATGGCTCTGCTCTTTATTTAAATTATTCTTGTAGTATCACTCCCTAGCTTTACAATTCCAATTGACTTAGTCTCAACAGTAATTTTTCACACAGCTCACCTATTTGATCAGTCTGGTTGAAAACATCTACCCTTAGGGTTGGAGCCAACTTCCTGAGTTATCTACCAAACCTTTTCCAAAGTTAGCAAAGATTATGTGTAGCTGGGTGCCAATCTGTGGGAGGTTTCTCGGTTGGACGGTTGGGACGGATGGAGACGAGAGATCTCTGAAGTCAGGTTTTAGAGCATGAGGTTTATTGCTCAGGGCTTGGGTATAGGGGGACTGCTTAAAGCAGCCAGCCACTGCTAGAAGCAGGCCAGAAAGCGTGAAGCAGTAGAGAGAGAGAGTAAAGAAGTGCAAGAGAACATGTAAGAGATGTAAGAGAGGTATGAGAGAGTATATGCAAGAGAGGTGTAAGAGAGAGAGTATAAGCGGTAATAGAGCTAAGAGCGAATGTATAAGAGAGCGAGGTTCTCGCTTACAATACAATAAATCTTCTTCTGTGTTGAATATTCTAATTTTCATCAACCAGTCTAGTACAAGATACAAATCCTATAGCATTTACATACAGCCTATAAGAATCATTTCATTACCATACTGCGTTATATTTTAAACCCTAAAAACTACTCTTTGGACCCCTTCTGCCAAGCTAGCAGGGTCTTCTTTAACCCTTGGACCCTTGTGCTAGCAGAAGGTATTGTTCAATCAAAGGGGATTACCTTCAGTCGGCCATACCATTGTTTTCCAGTTGTTCAGTAACTAAGGCCTGGTATCTCAAAGTATGCTTTCATTTCAATCTCACTTATAGCTTCCATATTCTCAGCATCTTTTGCCAGGCAATCATAAGGCTTTCCTGTTTCATCTTTCCCAACAATTATGCTAATTTTTTTTAAACATAGAAAACTGGTGTAAAAGTGTCATGTTATGTATATACCTAAGATAAGAATAAATTGCTTTTTTATGAACAAGGCAAATGGGTAATAAAAAAGGTGTAAGCAAACACTGTTTGAAAGATTCTGGTTGTAGACCTGTTGGCTGGAGCTTGGTTTGATGCTACCCCAGGATAGAACAGCTTGAAGTGATAATACTCTGCATGAACCTCTGCTGGATTCTCACAAGGTCGGTCGCAAAACACAGCAAAAACAGCCGGGCCAGAAGCATGTCACCTGTGAGAGATAAAGCCTCTGAGCTGGCTGCTTCTACCAGGGACTTTGTGCTTTTTAGCTAGTGCTGAGAAAACCAATGAAGGCCAAAAATGGGCTGATAGCTATGTTCATTAATGTTCCCTGACACTTTCCATTTTAAAATGCTGATTTTAATACTTTTCAATTTGCCAATTGGTAGACATTTGGGCTTAAATATTCCTTAGTGTCTGCTCTGAGGTTGTTAAAATATGTGTTAGAATGCCTTTTTTGCCAAAACAATCCAGTCGTTTCTGAGAATGAGGCAAATGATATGTTGTTTCACTCATGATAGAAAATCAAAAAAGAGAGAAGAGAGCGGAAGATGATAAGGAAAGAAGTTACTTAAATAGTTAATATAATTTGAAGCTGCAGACTGATATTTGGCAGCAGGGGATAACAATGTGGAATGAAAACTGAAATTTGGCTTTCATTGCCACTCTAAATTATAAGGCCTGAAAAAAAATATTCAGGCTCAGCAAAGATTTCTTGTCTTAAGCAAAGAATATTAGTTAGGCAAGGAGTGGAGAGGTTCAACTTACGGCTATGTAACATTTTTCTTACATATGAAGCTCTGTAATATTTTAAAGCCAGAGGCACAGGAAGATAAAGTAAACAGGATCTGCTGAGTTCAATAATATTAACACCTACTTCAGCCATGAAGTGGCAAAGGAGGAACTGCAGGGAGAAACAATGTCAAAGGGATCAGGCCCTGGGAGACTGGGACTCTATCATGTAAAAAGAGGATAAAAGGTAGGATTTTAATTGGGGAATGTGTCAGGAATTTAAGGAATAAAGATTATACTTGATGTGATGTAGAAAATGGAGCTTAGGTGAGAACCTACATCTTTGCAAGATGATAAGGTCAGCAAATAAAGTCTTTGAAGAATTGGCAGGACAATCTGTGACAAAAATATACTGTCTCATTGGAACTTAGAAAGGACCCCCACATTCCTGAACTGCTCCATTACTATGTTAGCTGAAGTTATTGGTAGTCTGTAAAATGATTCAGTATATCCATTCATAGATATCAGTATTCTTAATAAATGCATGGTAGACTTTTCTGGAGGCATATTGCAATTAGTTATGGTAGAAACCCAGATTTGGTAATACTTGAGTAAAAGTTGCTTGAGCAATCGTAATTGTGCAATCCTTATGAGCATACACTAAGAAAAAAAAATTATTATGTAACAAATGCTGGTTTTCTTTCAGGAAGCATGCCTCATTGGGGACCAAAACAAGACTGTACTGTGCAGATGCTTGCTGTGGCCTGGATCCCTCCATTTACAGCAGAAATTGAAGCAAGAGTGGTTGAAGCAAAGATGGGAGGGGAGGGGGGGAGGATGGAAAGATTGGTTTAATTAGTTCAATCAAGGCCAGCTTGGAAAACAGAGTAACCCTCTGCTAACCTTTTATAGGTGGCCACAAGCTATGTGTTCACCAGTTTCCCATCACCTGACTTGAGACTGCGGTCTGCTCTGCAGAAGTACTTTCGAACTCATCCAGTGGCAGATGAAGGTAATAGTGGAAGACATTTGAATATAGCAGGACCTGCACAATGACAGTTTTTGTAAAAAAACTTGCCTCGCTTGTCTTAAAAAAGCATAGCTGAAACTTCAACCTCAAAGAAAACTCCCAGTCCATCAGTCCTTTTCCTATTTCTGCTGTGGCCAGACAGGTTATTGGAGTAACTCAATTTATAACTGTGAAAAACTCAGAAGTTAATTTTATAGCCTGTAGATTTTCTATACTATGATTACCCAGAGAACATCAAGTAAAGTGACTAAGACATATCCAGTTTTCTTCCTTTATCTTCCTAGAAGAGGAAATGTCTAAGGTGTTTTATTTTAAATTTTTAAACACGACTGAATCTTAATGTATGGGGTTATTTGCTTTAGAGAAGAAAAATTTGAATAGCAGAAAGCAGGGAGCTAGATGTTTCTTCGGGTTGTACACAGTCTTACACAAAGCTTAGGACAAGTCTGCCCCTGTTTAAAAAAGTTTCTGTTTTCTACAGAGAATGGACTCAATTTGAAGCAGCAATAATTCACATCCTGTCCATATCTTTACCTAGAATTTCGTGGTCTATTTTATCAGTACACTATGGCTGTGTGCATCAAGTCCTGATATTCCTTCTCCTCTTTCTTCTCTGGCTAGATTGCCATAGATCTTACCCAGTCATGTTTCTTCACATCTAAATTTCAGTACTACAAAGGGACGGAGATTTAGCTTGATGCTGAAAAGGAATCAGCTTAACATTCTACTCTCCTGAAGAGATGCACTGCAAAGGTGACATATATTTGAAAATCCCAAGTGCTGCAGACTTTGGGGCCATATAAACGACAATAATACAGTTCGCCTGGAACAGATAGAAGATGATTATTCCAGAACAGGGAAAATACTCAACTATGTAATCTTGAGTTATATTCTGCAGGACTTAAAAAAAAATAGAAGAAATTGAGGCAAAGTAAGAGAGATAAAAATAAGCTGGTGCCAGAAAGAAAGTTTAGACAAATTTGTCATTTGGAAAATATTCTACTGTTGGATTGATTGATTTTTATGTTGGTATAAATTTTATTTCGTTATTGTCAATGCAAGTGATATCTGAATCACATGACTAAAAATCATTGAGAATTTTGAAGCAACTCAGTATAACATCTATTATTTATTATGATAAAGTAGAGTTTTAAATGTGATAAATAAAAAACCCCCCTGACCAAACATTTGGCAATTAATTAATTGAGTTAATTAATTGTGATCACTAGAAATGAAAGCAGGTTTAAGATAGTTAAATTTAAATATTTTACAAATAAATTAATGGATATCTCTACAAAAAAAGTGAAATATATAAATTCCAGGATCAGAAATGCAGACATGAGGAACTTAGGATAGTGATGTAGGCTATCAGGCTGGATAGAAAAAGGGTAATGGAAATGCAGAGAAAAAGAAAACAGAAGACATATAAACTTTAGAGCAGGCAGTTTTGTCACATAGAAGAGAAAGGCTGTGAGAGCAATGCCATAACTTTAGAATGTGATAGCCTTAAAGATGCAAGCAGGAATTGCATATGAATTGTCACACTGATCTTTTAAAAAGATGGAAAATATTACATGTATTGGAGGGGAAAGGTTAAAAAAATGAATGAGGTCCACTATAGAATCACAAGCTCATGTTTGCATATAGAAAGACATCTGGAAATACTACCAGAAACTCTGTTGCTAAGAGTAATTTGAACTTCTCAGACATAACCTGCAGAACAAATGCTGAAATGAAATTAGGGTTTGTATTGTCTTGGACTCAGTAACTAACAAATTTATATGCCAGAAAAAACCATATTTTGTTATTGCAGACTTTGGTAACTAACAAGCATGTTGCATAAAAACATAGCTGTAGAAAATAACCTTGGAAAGAAAAATCATGAGATAATTAACTTTAAATTAAATAGAAGGAAAACCACTAACTAGTCTTCAAAGCTTCTGATTCAAAGTGAAGACTTCAATAAAGTAATCTTCTCTTAATTCAAGCTAAGCAGAATGTGAAACTGTGTTTTTCGTTCATGGTTCACTATAGAAGGAACATGAATACTTAAAAAATATCAATCAACAAAAATCCCCCAAATGACAACGTTGTAGAAATCATAGGGAACAAAGTAAAATAAAGATGAATGAATGTATAAATAAATAAAAAATTACTGAGAATAATCAAAGAAGAATGGAAAGTCTAAAGGAATTGAAAATGGAGCTGATTAGAAAATTATCATTTAAAGCTTAGTACTTTCAGGATAAGGAAGAATTTTCTAAAGTCAAAGTGAGCTAGTTTTTGTGTTGTGTTTTTTTTTTTTTTTTAATTTAACATATGATACCTCTATAAATAAAGGGCAATTCAGATGAAGTGAAAACAGTGTTTAGGGAAGAGGGGATAAGGATTAAGAAAGGTCTATGCCGAAGTTCAATTTTCAGTGAAGTTACAGGGGTGATATGGGACACAAATGACCATTTGATATGGAGAAAAAAATGCTTACTACTTCATGTATAAAAACTGAGACGGATTGCTCCTATCCCAGAATCACAAGAATATGGGCACAGTGTTGCAGCTCCTCTAGCAGAGGAGCAAAATCCATCAAGTTCTAGAAAATGCCAAAATAGAGAAAAAATATGAAATGTTATGCATATTTAAGACACTAAAATAGGATTATCCTTACAACCGTGGCTCTGTCTGGGCTATGTTTTACAACAGGAAAGGATGAAGGCACAGAGGTACAGGGAAAATGTTATAAAATGCAGCCTCAGTTTGACAAAGACAAATTGTGCCAGACTAATCTGATAGCCTTTATTGGGGAGATAATTGCTTTTCTAGACAAGGGAAATAGTTCTCATCTAGATATAATCTACTTGGAAGCTGGGAAAACATTTGATGCTTAATAGGAAATTATTAGCTAAACTAGAGAAGATGATTATTAGGATAGGAACTGAGAAGTGGATAAATAGGAAGCTGATAGATCACTAACAGCGTAACACAGAGCAGCTACGATGAAATGCATGATCAGTCCTTAGACTGATATTAGGGTTTTCAGCTGTGATCTTGGCTTAAAAATGAAAAAAATGCTGATGAATTCCTCTAAAGGCATGAGTCTGAGAAGCTTTACAAGTCCTAAAGAAGAAATGGTCTCAGGTACAGGAGGGTTAGAAATAGGTTCTTGTATTTCCAGAGTAATTTCAGAGATTCAGAGATCTAAACAATTATGTGTTGAAACCTACAGGGGTTTTGGTGTATCTCCATTAATATGTACATTTTACATCAGTCACCCCATTAACATTGAAAAAAATTGCACCTGTAGAAATTAATTACAGAGTAGCAGAAGTGTAATTCTGATTACAGCAAATATCATAAAATTGTTCAGTAGATGCATTAGCAATTACATTTCATTCCAATTCAGTTCAATTATGTGCTTTCTGCTTTTTGTACTGCTTTTACTGTAAGATATTTTCTGCCTTGTTTTGGGCTTTTTGTACTGTAAGAAGTAGCTTCCCTTTCCCTTTTTATTTTAATCTATATTTTAATTGATACAAATTCTTAAGCCAAGAAGGCAGGCCAGTAGCTAACTCAAAAGCAGAAAACAATGAATGACCTATAAGAAACATAACATGATGCTAATAAGAAAATCAATAGCTAGTCATACTCTTGCAATCTCTTTTATCACCATTCATTTTTTATCATCATTCAAATGGTGATTTTATCACCGTTCATTTGGCAGTATGCAAAGTCTCCCACTATGAGTGAAGCAGGAGGCTGCTGTTTGCTTGAAACTGGAATGTAATTGCACCTGAAGAAACTTCACAGTTCCAGGAGCCAGCTGACTAGTTTCAACTGACCAGCTATTTATGCACACCTTTTAATTTTACCCCAAATACAATTTTTAAAAGGTTTCTATTTAATATTACTTGAAATGAGTTTAAATAATGGATCTGCTTGCATCTGACCACGTTGTATGTTTTCTTATTGCTAACAATACTAATCTTTACACACTCCTGTTGACTGTGTGATGATTCCATAGCAATAATACTGTTATTATAAAGTCATAATCCATAAGAAGTCATTTTGGGAAATAATGTTATGATTCATGACTAATTTAAATGAAATCAAGCTTACTATTGAACTATATATCAAGTGCACATAAATACTTTATCTAAATAGGTGTTACATTTATTTTGATCCATCTCATAATTCAGAACTCCTACAAATGATAATGTCATTTTGTTTCCAAATTTTAAAATTTTGTATATCTAGCTTCCAAAGACTTTTAATATTTCTCATCCCGTAAAAATACTTATAATTAGCAGTCGTCTTTTTTTTTGCTATAAACTTATGAATGAAGCTACTGGTCAGATTAAAATCAAAGGTTGGCTTGAAAGTATTGCAATGAAATCACATGTTACTCTAACATCTAATGTCTAAGTGACATTTAGAACAAATCAACGTAACTCACAAACTTGATCAGATGTTAAATAGTGTGTATAAGCAACTCTAGCTGAAGTAACTCACCAGATATACATATATGTTGTTTTAATATAGCACAGCATCCATAGAAAATGCTAGAGCATTTCTATGATTTGTCAGTCACAGTTCAAGCAACTGTTTCAAATTAAAGGCTACTGACTGAATGCTTTTGAGGTGCTTAAACATTATATAGATAGATGTAGATAAAGATGCAGATATAGATATAAACAATATATATCTTTCGTTGCTGCAGAAAGAGAAATGATAATTTATCAGGTAATCTATGGACTCAGTTGTTTGTTCAGTATAGGGATCTAGTTCACATTACAAAAAATTCCAGATATTTAAAAAAAAATTCTTAAAAAAATCAACAAAAATTGTTAAGTGGATAAAAAAGCCGTTGTATAAATCAGTTTTGCTCAATTATATGATAATTTTTTAATATATTCGTCTCTCTTTTTAAATTAGAGAATACTTTTCTGCAGGAAAATGGCCCTTATCAAGCAATAAAATCTGAAAAACATTTATTTGATGTGGAAGATAAGACACATGCTTATAGATTCATGGAGTTGTAATGTAACTGGCTGTCATAAACAGATCACTCATTTATATACTCTGTAGTAGTGACTTCCAAAGCACCTTAGTAAAGCTAGATGCCCAGTTAATTTTAATGAGTATTAGGCTTCCAGATCCCTCAGGCAGCTTTCAAAATGTTAGCCTATAATTACAAACAGCCTGGATGAAAGCCCATTGAATTTAATGGAAAATCTCCCATTGATTTCATTGAGCTTTTGGATCATTGACTTTACTCTTTGCACAAATATATCTAAAGGCTTTGGATAGTAAATACCACATACTTTAGAAACACTACAATGCATATAACATCTTCACTTTTCAGTATATTGAACTGCTTGCAAAGTGAAAAAAAAAAGACTATGAGAAGCCATAAAACTGCAGAACTATTACAAAATTTGGTGGGAAATGTAATATCAAAAATCAAGAAAAGCAATTCCACTTCTGAGCTGGTCAGGACTGTTTTACAGAATTGTGTAAGCTGACAAAAGCAAATGAGCCAAAACAGAGACTTTTGCAAAGAACAGCTGACTTTGAGGAATGTAACTGCTGGTAAGGAATGTTTTTTAAGGTTCTGAAATTTTAAGACTAGTTCCTTTCAACATTTTCTAAGTAATGAATATTTCCTTTGGTTTTTTCTACTTGGAACTTTATTCTAATTGTAGAACATGGGTTATTAAAAAGGAATTTTTTGAAATTATTGAAAGAAAAATGACCCAGAAGTGTAAAGTTTAACTTAGCATGGGAGAGAGATAATTTCCTTACATAGCACTCATGAAAAGTTTCTGTCTCTATCACTAAGCTGTATCTTAACTGCTTATACATCTACCTTTCCATACTTAGATATTCGGGAGTCATTTTGCTACAGACACACTAAAAGCCTTAGGCATGAATTGTTGGCCAAGTCACAAACAATACAAACAAAGGTGATTATACTGTGGAGATCCTCATCAGACAGCAATCCAAGCAGGTGGCTCGGCCCCAGGAACAAGAAATGAGACCATGGCACCTGGTTTATCATCATGCTGTAATAAAATGCTGGTAGCCAAATGCAGAGCCCCAAACAGAGGGTACACATGAGGGAGTAGAGACGGTCTTACCTACTTTGGGGAAAGAAAAAGGAGTCAAAAAAAGCAGGATGTAGGGTGAAAGCACCACAAATAATAGTTAAATACAATTAGTATGGAAATAAGCTATATGAGAAGAGTCATAAATTTCATATAATCACAGTGAAAAATCACTCATTTGGAAATTAGCTTCTATTAGGGAACATAGTATGTAGTAGTGGGAGAGAGGTAAGGAGAGAAAATCTGTGTCTCTTTACACTGGTAATTCTGAGAGCAGATAATAATTTAAATAATGTAACAGACAAATGTAAACACTGTTTCTGAAACTCAGCCTTATAATTAGCATTGCCTTATAATTAGGTCATGAAAACTTGTACATACATATGCACGCTAACACACACACACACACATGCACATACACACAAACAGATGAAACTGCATTAAAACAGAATTATTGCAATGACACAAATTGAGCTGCCAAACCTCGGGGGTTTAACCAGTGACTGCCATTTAACATAGCTGTAAGAAATCCTGTAGCTATAATTCTACCCTACAGAAAATGAAATGCAGATCTATTAAGAAACTGAAACTCTGGACTAGAATTACTTTGAGAAGAGATGATAGAAGTAAGACATAAAAAAAAAAAAAAAAAGGAAAGAAAAGGAGAAGTGCATTTAAATAAGATTTAACGTAGATCTTAAGGTGTCTGAAAACAAACATGACCTTGACTGCTAAGAATGACTGGGATTAAGTGAAGCTTAAATATCAGTGTACTTATAACTCAGAAGACAACTCTTGCCATAACAGGTTTTTTTCACAAAATATGAAACTGTTTGCAAAAAGTCAGATAAGGTGTTTCTTTCAGCTTGTGCCTCACACTGTATCCCTTATTTGTTTTATAAATAAGCATCTTAACTGGAATACCCAAATAATTGTCCTAAATTCTGTGAAATCAGAGTTCAAGAGCTGGTAAAGATAAACTTCAAGATTTTGACAGTCTTCTTCAGGTTTTGGCTTGTTACCATTCTTGAGAAACAGATCAAAAAGAAAGAAAATTATATATTTTAGCTTTTTTATTGTTCAAACTAATTTAAGTTTGTTTCATGACTAAATAAATGTTCCTTTAAGAGACTGAAGAAATCACCATTTTAAAAGAGCTGCTTCAAACCAAAAAGGTGTTTTTAAGAAGTGATGGATGCATAAGAAAGTCCCTTTCCCAAACCAAACCAAAACCAAACCAAACAAAAAAAACATTTACATCCATTGTATAACGAAAGCATAAATCAAACTCAACAAGAAAAGCTGCAACCCACACTAATGATAAATTTTAACAGTTCAGAGCAGTGACCATCTTTTCTGCTTGGCAGTCAGAAAATTATAAAAGGATTTTTTTTTGTGACTACTTGAAATTACCTCAGTACAAACAGCGCCTATTAACAATGAATTCAAAGCTAATCTTGAGCTAAAGGATGATTTGATGGAGGATAGCAATAAGAAGATTTCATGGTCACTCAGTAAAACAGAATCTCATTGCAACCCTGGCACGCCCATAAGGAACAGCATTTGTTTTTTAATCTGTATCGGACTTGTGCTTTTGGTGTGATTCTCCCCAGATACGGCAATTTGCTGTGTGTTGTGGAGTATTCCAGGAGTGCAGGAGCAGATAGAGGTGAACCAAAATTTTTCCCCAAGGTGTATACAATCAGCTTGAACTGCAAGTGGGCCTTTCGTCCTGGTGACCAGGAAGGGAGCCAGTGCAAAACCCAGAAAATCATAGGCAACTGGATGAGTGGTTCTCCACACCAGCTCTTTCAGTCTCTAGACTAGCTCCTGCTATGTCACTTCACTTGCTAGTGTAGGCATGGCCTTGGAAATCCATCCATAAAACTCTTAATCTGATTTGCAATTAATGTATGGTAGTGCACTGTGTTCTGTATGAACGTTGATGAAATACCTTTCTGTCTTGGACAGAGGTGCTGGAGTTGGCTTTCAGTTTAATGTTTTTACAATATGTTTATAATGGCTTTGCATCAAAGAAAATAAAATGGCAAGAAATAATCTACTCTTAAAATTGCTGCATTTTACTGTTCACTTCAATAAATGAGAGATTAATTCTGAACATTTGGACAGTTCAAATACAAATTAATTAAATTTTGAATATTGCTCTTATTTAATCAACTAAGTATTGGTTCTGCTGTTTGTCTCTTCCAGCTGTAAAACAAAAAAATTTGCTTTGTCTACACTCTGTGTGTGCTTATGAGTCAGAAAGATACTGTTCCAATAATTATTTTCCATTCTTTAGGCAAAGACAGGGGAAACACCAAACTCGGATTTGTTTTGCAGTATCTTCAGTTCTACTATTTAGTCAAGATTATTTTCTCCAAATACAGCAGATTTCTACCTAGTAAAAAATTGTTAAGGAAAACAACTATAAAGTCACCATGACAGATTTGAAAATCTTCCATCTATTCACAATAAATCACAGGGAGAGAAGTGAAGGCAGTTTATTAGAGATTATTTTTCTTCCGAGATGGAAAGTTGTATGTTCACATAATTACCTCTTTGCAGTAAGCTGTCAATTTTGACATATTTTTGTTAAGAAAACCAGACCAGTATAAAATCAGGAGTTCCAAACATCATAAAATAATATTGTTGAAAAATACAATATTTCTGTTGAAAGGCTGTTTCTAAATTTATAACCGATATTAATAATAAAAGTAAAATTTTGGGGAAGATGAAACAGGAAAGCCTTATAAGTATGATTGCCTGGCAAAAGATGCTGAGAGTATGGAAACTATAAGTGAGATTGAAATGAAAGCATACTTTGAGATACCAGGCCTTAGTTACTGAACAACTGGAAAACAATGGTATGGCCGACTGAAGGTAATCCCCTTTGATTGAACAATACCTTCTGCTAGCAGACAGGTCCAAGGGTCAAAGCAGACCCTGCTAGCTTGGCAGAAGGGGTCCAAAGAGTAGTTTTTAGGGTTTAAAATATAACACAGTATGGTAATGAAATGATTCTTATAGGCTGTATGTAAATGCTATAGGATTTGTATCTTGTACTAGACTGGTTGATGAAAATTAGTATATTCAACACAGAAGAAGATTTATTGTATTGTAAATGAGAACCACGCGCTCTTACACCTCTTACATATGGGCTCTTACACCTCTTACACATACGCTCTTGCACTTCTTCTTCTTTACTCTCTCTGTCTCTATTGCTTCCCACTTTTCTGGCCTGCTTCTAGCTGCGGCTGGCAGCTCCGAGTAGGTCCCCTGTACCCAAGCCCTGAGCAATAAACCTCATGCTCTAAGACCTGACTTCAGAGATCTCTCGTCTCCATCCATCCCGACTATCCAAACCAAGGCAGATCCTACAGTAAAACATGCAAATCAGTGATTAAATTTTAATTTACATAAACATATAACATATGGTTACTTAAAAGATATTTTCCCTCATAAAATTCATTAGGAGAAATTGTTCTATTTTTATGCCAGATTAGAGTGAAATTATAAATAATAGAATTTTCTACATACAGAAATTCCAGAATTCTTTGGGCATATATTTAATTGCTCTTCATTTAAGAATGCATTGTTTTAAAATACTTACATGAGAATTTTTTTGTGTGCCCCAGAATTTTTTAAAGTTTATGTATCAGCATATTAGTTCTAGCTGCAAAATAGCAGCTGCTGTTCATGGCTTCTAAAAAGTTCCTTTGTTCTACATTTTTTCTGTTCAATTTGTTCAAGGGCCGGAGGGTTAGCTAGTTCGTAGCGACTTTTTGCCACAATTTTCTTCTCACTCAATTCCTTTCTAATCACTGAGGACCTTCTCTTCCCATTTTAATGATTAATGTTTTCATGAAGCAAAAGTGATTACACTGGACATGCTATCCTGCAAGAAACAGGCATAGGTGATGGACTGACAGTCCGTACAGATGATAAAACGTAAACAAGTTATTCAACATCACGTCCTTCCTGGCTCTTGACATTATCATGTAAAATAAAATGGAATCACAATGTCCCACATATTATTTTTAATCTACAAATCTTACGGAATGTTAGTTAAATTGATTTCGTCATGCAAATCAAGTTATTCAGTTTATGCAGCTTTTTTTCCTCAATCTCATTTGTAGAGAGTTATATACTCATTTAGTCTTCCTCTTGCTCCTTATTTTACATGTCATTCTCAAATGTGATTTTATTTTGGCTATTGTCTGCTGACTTTTCCTGACTTTTTAATGCTTAACCTAGGCTTTATTTGTGTAAAGACACAGAATATTTTCAAATTTGCATCATGACTAATTTCAATTAGCCATATCTCTTTTCAGTTCCATATCCTAAGTTCAAGAACTGGTTCCATGTTGTATCTACAGTGGTTCCCCAAGGCTCCAGTTACTCAAAAAGTTTCTAATAAAAAAGCCTTAAATTCCTACTCCCTTGCAAGGATTTTCTTTCTTTTTAGTATTAGGGACAGGAGAAAAGCACCATGGCAGTGTCCTCAGTAAGATTTAAACTCAGTTATTTGTATACCTGGTTGTCATCCCTCTGAGCTGCTCTTTACTATCACCAGAGGCATTTTGATCTTGACATCTTTATCAGATAATATTGCTTGTGATATTTGTTGTATATTATCTATCAAGAGTCCAGCACTCTGTATGTATTGTAAATTGTGTGCAGGGGTTCATAATATCTAGCTGTGAACTTGTTAAATTATATAATATTTAAGAAGTGCAGTCTTGATATGCATTTCAAAACTTTTCTGGAGTTGACTCCACTTTTTTCAAAAAATATTTTCTTGTTTTGTCAGCCTACTTCCATTATTACCTAATTTCCTTACTCAAATGACAGTGGTTTTAGTTTTTTAGAATTTAGATAATTTGCTCTTCTTCTCTAATTAGACTGATTGTTTCTGAAAAGTGTATTCCTGGTATAAAATAAAATGAAAAAACATGCCTGAAGATTTTAAATAAAAGGAAAATCTTCTTTTTCATCATTTTTGCAGGCAGCATATTTTAATTGATTAATTATTAGAATGCCTGCCTCTGCATTTTCTAGATAGTATTATGCCTTAAAACTTTAGGGTGTCATTTTATTTTTTTAGTCTTTAAAGGATGAATTTTTATCTTTCTGAAGCAAATTCTACACACAGAGATTAATGTCCTTATGTGAATTACAAGGCATTAAAATTCCTTATTCATCAAATTCATTCATACTTTATCCCCCAAGATACCTAGACCATATATATTACTTCGTCTTACTAATGTCCAGCCAACTAGAGTTAACTATTTTTTCTTTCTTATGAGCCCTCCCAGTTTCCCAGGTCTTCATAATTCATTGTTTTTATCTATCCATTAACAATTCATAAATGGCGAAATAGTTATATGCAACTTAGAGAAGGAAAAAAGCCCTCAATGTCTTTAACTGTTTACTTTTAGTGGTCAGGGTCAGAAAGAAAAAATATTTTTAATATAAGTCAAACAAATATCAGTAACAAGGGAAAGAAAATTCTTGGTAAAAAAATAGCCACTTTGTTTTAGTAACTAAGTTCCAAGTTCAGAATCCTTGAAAAGCAATGACAATCAAGCTCCAAGGCATGACATCTGCTAAAAACATAGATTCTGCACCACTGAGCTCCAAAGAGAGATAAAGGGGAGAAGTCATCCTAATAACACTATACAGTGACTCTGATGGCAAAAAATATAAGCAAATTTTCAATACTCTGTACAAACTCAGTTTAGTTTTTAGTCCTATTAAATTAGCCATTTCCTATAGGGAGAATAATGAAATTTTACCGTGTAGTTTACAATTCTTCATGTGCCATGTGATCTAAATGCTAGTGAGGATTTACAGATCCCATTCCACATACGAAATTCTGGGAAAACTGACCATTTCATCCAGCCCACATTCAGAAGGAAGTGATAACCTGGGAATATGGAGAGACAACGTGGATATCACTGCACTCCCACTTTCCAGTCATGCAACAGTGGTTTGACATATTTCTTAAGTGGTTAACCTACAATAGTCCCATAATTCATAGATTTAGGTTAAGTAAATCCAAATGATCTGGGATATCTCCAACTCTGGAGTAGTGAGGAGAAGAGGCAGCTGGGTACGACATTGACTTTTCCCCCGAGATATCCAGTATCTTGCTAGTTAAAACTGAGTTCTTTCCTGAAACCTGCATAAATGCATCTGCTGAGCATATACACTTTAATAAAGCCAACTAATCTATCCATGGCAATTTAAGAACTTCTAGCAGTGCAGTCAGTTCTTCAGACAGAGCTTTGGAGACACTTCATCTCATTTCAAGAAGGTAGAAAAGGCAGGTTTGTAATTAAGATATAAGCTTTTGCATTGAAGTTGTTTTGAGATTGTACTGAGACCAGTCTGGCAATTCTTTCAAGCCTTACTGTTATTTAGTAGTGGCCAAACTTGGCATGGCAGTTCTGGGTCAGATGAAATTTCGGAGACACTGTCTATCAAATCCTTTAGATTTAACAATGAAACAATTGAGAGTCCTACACTTGGCTGGAGCCAAAACAAGTCTCTATACAAAGTACTGAGGGATGGATGGAAGCTATATTCAGTTCAGCAGTGAGAAGAGACTGTTTTCACTCCATAGGCTGCTGGAGAGCCCAGCACATGTAAGAGCTACATTCCTCACCGTGCTTCAGGCAGACGTGCAAGACTAGACTGTGAGATCTCCAAGACAATTAGCTAAGCAGTGCAGCACCATCTGAGACCACCTGTGTGCATGACTCAAGAGAGAAATGTAAATGCATTGCCAATTTTAAGGATTCTCCTGTAGCTGCCAGTGAAATGCATCACATTATGAAAATTTGCATTGTGAGGGCAAAACCCTTTTCAAAATTTGTCTTTAGCCTTTTTCTTTGTATGGCATCACTGATCAAAATGCAAAACAATAATGCACTGCTTTTTGTTGCTGGGCTATGTTAAGATTAGTACTAAACTTCTCATCCTTCTCAGCTGAGTCTCAATTACACTTCCTATGTAATTTCAAAGCCTGCAGTGTGTCCAGATCCAGATTTTCATCCACAATTTGATTTTACCTGTATTTACCTGTCTAGGATGAAATATGCTCTAGAAGTAAACCTGGAAAATTGCTTCTAGACCAAATTATTCCAGAGTCTGATTTCCCCTCTGTAACTAAGACAATTTCTTGAAAAAAGCACTAGCCCCTGACTTAAATGAAGAGAGGGACAGAGAAATATACTACTGTTGGGGTTTTAGGAGGTCTCCTTTTGTTTTCTTTTTCCCCATACAAGCTGCCAAAGAGACAAAAGACCTGGCCACAGGGGGAGGAGTCTAGCTGGCCAGCCTCTTTTACCTGGGATTTTCTCATGTGGGGCAGAGAGGTCGCGAGATTTGAACTGGATAAAAGGGGTTGGG
>VZTE01001018.1:241862-266014 GCA_013397775.1 Eulacestoma nigropectus
ACCACCCGGGATTCTGTGTGTTCGTCCCTGCTGTTCCGGGATCGGCTGCCCCGGGGGTTTGTGAGGCGAGCTCCCCGTCCACCACCACCGCGTGCTCCCCGAGCTCGCTCCGGAGCGCCCCCTGCAGCCGCGAGGGAACCATCGCACCCTCCCCGCGACAGCCGAGGGAAGGCAGGCACTGGGTTCCCGGTTCTGTTTGTTATTACTGCCGTGGTTAGTGTTGTTTGTTTGCCTCTCTATATATATGTTAGTAAAGAACTGTTATTCCTATTCCCTATATCTGTGCCTGAGAGCCCCTTAATTTCAAAAATTATAATCATTTGGAGGGAAGGGGGTTGCATTTTCCATTCCAAGGGAGGCTCCTGCCTTCCTTAACAGACATCTGTCTTTCAAACCAAGACAACTACAAAAATCTATATCAGTAAAGAGCTTAGAATGCATTGGGAATCTAATCAATTTCTCTACTGGGAGTAGAGAAATTAGGAGTAGGATTCCCAAAACAGCATAAGTAAGTTAGCATTTCAAATTAATTAATTGAGAGTCATACTTCATTGCAGTTCTTTCGAAAATCTCAGCCATAATATAAATCAGGAATTATTAGAACCTGAGATAAAATAACTTACCATATTTATTACATTTTCTTCATACTGTCAAATAGACTTTGTTGATAAAGATCTTAAAAAGCTTTAAAAAATGGATAAATCAGACTGTGCTTTCTCAGTTTAAGAAATATTCAAAATGTCAAACTGAAGTACGAAACAGTTTGAAAATGAACAGAAACACTGACAGCTCTTCATCAGCTGTCAAAGATTCAGTCAGGTTGTGCAAGGATCATGCCCATGGTTTGGACAAAGAAACAACAGTGAGTTATGGGTAATGCAAGTATAGAGTTGGTCACTTTCCTAAGTCATGCACTGCTCTACACTGACAAAATATTTCTAACAGCAGTTGGATCCGAAAGTTGTTACTTTCCCAAAGACTTTGCACCTGGTAACTCCAGATTCTTGGAATTTCTTTCCAGTTTCCCTGCATCTGGACTTTGGGTGCACTGTATTTAACTAGTTCTAGAATAGAATTAGATCTTACATGGGAGAAACTCATGAATCTCCTGATTCCAAGCTCCTTCCAAAAGTCACCTGGAGCTTTCTGAGAGCAGCCTTACAACGCGAGCCAACTAATACCAAAACCCTTGGATTTATTTTTGGGAGCTTTTTTAAAGATTAGGAGAAATCTGTTTTCACAATAACGTAGCAGATATTCTGTGAAATGAAGTTAATTTCCAGTTCCCTCAATAAGAAATTATTGGTTAGGAAAATGCTTATTGATATATCTAGGCTCCAAGTCAGTAGAAAAACATGACTTCATCTTTATTTTCCATTTGACTTTGATGGGAATAATCCCATGAACAAAGCATGTGTCCAGGTGTCTTCCTGGGCTTCAGTTTGGGCCAAAAGTAATTCAAAGCAACTGGAGCTTTTTTACTGAGGTAAAATAGATTTTGAACCAAGATCCACTTATGGCAACAAGCATTGTGTTGATCAAGTGAAAGGTAAAGTAGCATGTACGAAAGTCAGTTGAAGTCAAATCTCCAAGTCAGCTGGACAACTACATTTTGAACTGGGTAACTGTGTATTAGGAAAAGGTTCGTCACTGAGAGTGTGATCTAGTGCTGGAACAAGGTCTCCAGAGGAAGTGGTCATGGCCTCAAGCCTGTCAGTGTTTCAGACCACAAGACAGGTAGAAAATTAGAGAAGGCTTGTAGCATGGAGTCAGAATTCTCTAAGACAAACTAATTTATTGGTTGCTGAAGTTAATGCAACCATTCTTTATTCTTTCTTTTGGACAGCGATAAAATGGCTTAGGCCTGAAATATCTGACAATAAAGGGAAAGAAGATAGAGAGTAACTGCTTAACCAGATGGAATACCATTTCACTATTTCTCACTCACAGGATCAGTCAGAAACAAAAGAAAATGTCACTGGGCAAACTGAACTCCGTGTGCTCACAGCATGGCACTTATTGCTCTATACAACAGAACAGGGGTCACTTTTTTAAAAATCTTGTTTATTTCTGTTTCAGAGTTAGGGATAAACTAGACCATTTTTTGAGCTAAATTTACTAAACAGAGGAAAGATTTCAGACATACCAATCTTTGAAGTTCTCGGTTCTGCTATGTAGTTGCAATCTTCGTTTTGTGAATGAATCATTTTGTTATCTAAGGTCCAACAGCCTGTTATCTACTGGATCAAATATCATTGGCATTTATTGTAGACTACTTCCTCAACCTGCTGAACATGACTTTGTTATTCTCACAAACATACTATTGGGTAGCACCTGCTGAATTGCTGCAGAGATTAGAGGTACTTCCCTGTTTCCATCTGCTTTCCCACAAATACTCATTTTTTAAAAATGGACTTCAAACTCCAGAATATGTAGCCTATGGGGAATTTTCAGATGTTTTTGAATGTACTCTATTCCTTTTGTTCAGAAACAGTGAGTGAATTATAACAGTCTTGAAGTAAAAATCATACAAGAACAGATGGGCACCATTCTTACCGTTTTCTTATTTACAAAGTGTGGGAAAGCACTTAGGAAGCAATGAAAACCATTATGTTAATAGGGATTTGAATAATGGTTATGGTAAAGGTTTTCATATTTGTATGAGCTGAAATTCACACATTGACAATTTAAATTGAAAATGCAAGCCTTCTCCAGGATGTATATGGCTTATGGAAAATAAACACAAGCACAAAGCAATCTGTAACGGGTATGATTTACACTGGCAGCTTCTCACAGAAAATATCATCTGTCCACTGGGACTTTTGCCATTTTATTGCTCAGACTATTCTCATATCATATAACTTCTGCAAAAGAAATAAGATTTTCTCTGGGGGACAGATATGCTAAGATGTTCAGTTATTTTATTGACAGTGTATTCTCAGTGTACATTTTGTCAATGAGAAACTGTAAGGCCTTTTTTTTTTAAGATGATGTTAAACTAGGAAGCATGTGTCATCTGCTGACAACTTTTGCTTTTTCCTTTACACTGACTATTTACACCTAAGCCATTTTTTACCTGAATGAACATCTTTCCTGGAAATTTTTGTGTCCTGATTTTCTTGCTAGCATAAGCCTTGAATTTTTCATGCTGCATAAATATAACAACAAAATAGTGGAAGCTGCATGTATTATTTGAGAGACTAGTGAATTTTAATATACAGACTGCTTTTAATAGAGAGTTATAGAATTTACAAAATTTGTGAAGGTTTTTTAATATATGATTGGGTAAAGATGACTTGATATTACAGGCACTTGTGATTTCAATTTCATAACCAAAGAATATTAAAAGCTGAAATGTAATACATCTGCTTAGATATACTGCATTAATTACAAGGCACACATTTCATACTTACTTGCTCTTTGGTTGTTACACACATAATGGAATCATATACCTAAAGGTAGTTCTAAGTCAGTTTTATCCTTGGACAGTTGTACATTTTTAATATCTATGAATCTTAAAATCTTTCCTTCCTTTTACTTCATCTATGAGTTTGTAGTGTAATGCTACCATGATGTGCAATAATATAATGCAGTAACCCTCCTGCCTGTGAAGGACATTGTTGACCTCAGCGGTTCTACTTGCATAGGAACTTACCTGCTGGGACCTCATTATGAAACTAGTACCATAAACTTCCTGAATAGATGTCACTCACCGATTATTAACTAGTCATTAATAAGCAAATGACATTAATCGATGTGATTAACTAGTTCCATTAACAGCCTGAATGATTCCATGAGGCACATTCTTCTATGACATTCTTGTGTAATAATGATAACCTATGGGACCTATAAATTAGAATTATTTTATAGTTATCCATTAAGGAATTATGGTGCTAATCAAAGTGATGGTCATCATCAGACGCATAAAAAATTACCCAAGACCATCACTGATAAAGAATTCTACTCCTTGCCCAGAAAACTTGTACCTATACATGACAAAATTCACTAGTGAATAGAAGGACATAAAACTGTCAGTGCTATCAGAAAAATCAGTAAGGACAAGGTATCTCAATAGTCTAGAACAGCAGTGCTTCAGAGACCTAACAAATATTAGCTAATAAAGGCATGGGGTAAACAACGTGCAAATCTGGGCCAGAGTTCATTCTCAGTTACAATAAATTCCAGAATAAAACTTGAAAACATTCTTACTATTTCTTTAAAGATTTGATACAATTGAACAATACTTTGGGACATGAGTTTTTAAAGGATTAAGGTTGCCTGTGATTTTTGTTATTTTCTTGTTGCATCAGTGAAATGGCACCCTTTTATAGTTTCGTTTTTATCTATGATGCACTCCTGGCTGTAAGAGAGGCAAGAGACACTTGCTAATAAAATGCGAAGTGTTTAAAAAAGCAAATTCCTCCTAGGCAGAAAGTACAGTGCAGTTTGAATAACAAAAACTGTAAACAGAAATCAAAACATTTCTTAATCGTTTATTTATTATACGAATGTTAATTGCCTTGTGCCTTACATGGGCTGTAAAATAGGACAGGTTAATTAGGCTGAGAAATGGCTAGCTCTAAAGGTGCAAGCTCAGAATAACTAAAACTCCTGCATCATGTTAACACAACTCTCCAGTCATTTGGGCTCCAAGGATATTGCTTTGTATTTTCTTTTCTTTTTCTTTCTGTTAAATAGTATGTGATTTCTAACATTAACAAAGAAATCCAAGGACAGAGCTTTGGCTGACTACCGATATCATGTGAGACAGATTTTCATGTGGATTTGACTCCATTGTGGGGAATGAAAAGACTACATCAGTCTGAATGACTTACAGTGATCCTTTCAAAGACTTATTTGCATCTGCCAGTACTAAACAAAACAGCAGGAGCCCTTAATACTGCCAGGAAATAAAGTGGCCTCTAATTGCTTCTATGTTGATTGCAAGCTTTTCAGAAACAAATCCATCACATAAAATGTCTCCTAGGTGCTGAGCAGTACAACGGTCACATGCCTTCTTTAAAGAAGGTCAGCCAAAGAGAAAGATGAGGGTTTACCAGGGGGAGGCTAGGAAGGAAAGAAATAATTTCAGAAGTGGAATCTAATTGTCACTGATCCTTATTCATACTAAGGCTTCTCAGAACACCAGCAGCACAAAAATGTGTGAAGCAGGCGTAAATTACAGTTATAACTATAGTATGGCAATCCAGTGGTGTCAAAGCAGCATAAAAAAGCTTTATTGGAGGTAAGGGTTTGATGACTGCTGTTCGTGTAGTTGTACCTGAGTAACCCTGAAACTACCTGTAGTAAAATAGAGCTCAGGGAGGCTAACACTGGCCACTTACCAGGCAGCACTTTGCTAACGCTTTGTAATGCCTCACCTCCTACTGACTCTGGCAAGTTTGTTCAAAACCAATAGAAGCTGCATTGAATAAGCTCTAGTCACTGTTTTTCCCAAAGTGGATTGCTCTCATTGTGCATCAGGACCAAGTCCTTTAAATGAGAAAAGATATTTGAGCTGAAAAGGCATGAAGAAGAAAATTGAAGAGAACAATAGTTAGGGGTCAAAAAAATAAAAAGGAATAAGAAGAACAGCCTTAGAGAAGTGAAATGTAATTCTCATGAGAGACTGTGGATCAGTCTGAACTATTTCACATAGGACTCTATCCCTGATGGGATACATTCACCTCAATGGGAGTGCTTCTAGGTCTCTGGACATTGCACTCTCTCAGAATGTGAATGGAAACACCGAGAGAGATAAACTGACATAAGGAATTAAATTAGGAGATTTTAAATATTTCCTGTCCAATTTTTCCACAAGACAGAGCAATCTATTCTGATTTAACATAAATCGGAAATATCTTGATTCTGCAAAGGACAGAGAGGGAAGACAGATTTATATGTGGCTAAGAAATCTAAATTTTCTCTTGTCACATTAAGACTAAGAGAAACACATTGTGTTCACAAGTTTTTATTCCTTCCTGCTACTGAAGGACACAGTCACATTGGGGTTTATGGTTCATTTTCTTAATTAGCTCACTGTTTTCCTGATTTTTTCTCAAAACATGAAACACTCCGAGGAACCACTGTCTAGTGTACACTTTTGTAAATAGTAATAACCCATACACAAATCTATAAAATACTCATATGCTGATTTGGTTTCTTGATTGCATGCAGAAAAATAACTTTCTTGGGTTTATGTTCACTTGTGTTACTGGGCTTACAGATGAAGTTAATGTTCAAGTATTTTCATTTGCAACTTTTATTCAAAGCAGGTTTCTGGTAGATATACAGAGCTCTTTCTGGATCTTGTTCTTCTCTATATAAGTAATTTTGTGATCATTCAAAGCTTATGATTATTTTATGCGAAAAAATTCAAGAATACAATCAAAAGAGTAACCTTCAGACATCCTCTCAGCTTCCAACTCAGTAAAAATGGGGGATAAGGTACACATCTTCATCACTTTACATAGGCTGGTATTTCTGTTCTCCATTCATGTACAATTTTGCTGAATCACCATCTTCAGGTGTGTCTATGATGTACTCATTACTAAGACCATTTCAGACTTCCCATACTATTAGCTACTAGATTAGAGAAGACCTTTTTCTCATTAATTTTCTTAGTTCTGTGGAGAGGAGTTGTCTCCACATGAAAATCAGAATAAGGGAGAAGGAATGCTGTTTGGCTGCTTTTTTCCCAGCACAGCATTGTGATCAGGCTAGTGTTTTTACTTTTGAAAACGTTAATACTCTCTGGAGTTGGATCCTAAAAATAGACTTGGGTAATGCTGGCAAACCTAAGTATGAAATATCAATATTGAAGTTCTCGGACTTGTAGGTGGCTCCTCTTCTACTCAAATTTCAAAGCCTTTTGGAAGAAAAACACTTTTTCCTGCCCATACTTGTGGTCACTGGGAGGTTTCAGTAGAAAAGCAAGTATTTTACATACATTTTCAATGTAGCATCCAATTCCTTTCTGTTTATACTAGTCAATTAGACAAAGACCAGACAAAGACTTAGGCAAAGACTATTGAGCATTGCAGCAGCCACACACTTCTATCTCTGTGGTTATAAGGTGTGAGCTACTCATTTCTTCAGAAGCTCCAGACAGCCTGTTAAAGAAATAGCATAGATGGTGACTTCAAATCATATTGCACACGCGGATATTCTAGAAGGGCAGAATTTCTTGTACACTTAGGTCTAATTCCAGGGGAAGAGAATTCCTTCCATATGAAGAAGCTAGCTGAAAAACTCATCTGCACTTGTGAAGAAGATATCATCCTGATAAAAAATTACGCTGACAGGTTTTTTTTACATTAATACTGTCTTTGTATTTTTAATCATTCTGTAATCAGGTAGAATACTTCTTTGGTTCTTGTTTACATTTTTTCCTGGATTCCTGTAACTAAGCTGTTCCCCACTCAGCCACTTTCAACCCATATTTCCCAGCATTGAAACAGTAACCTAGAGCAGGGAAAGTTTCTCTTACCAATCATGGCTATAAGAAAGAAATAAAAGGTGATGCTTTCAGGAAAATATCCTCAAGAACAGAATTTAAATGGATGATAATGTATTTTGTCACTTTTGAAATAATGGTGAGGTTTTTTCCTGTTTATTTCGTACCAGTACCTACTTTTGAAATAAAACGTGAAGTGAGTTAATTAATACGTCTGTAAAATGCTGAATTTAGAAATGTCAAATTAGAACCGTAACAGATAATTTCAAATTGATATAAATCTTGAGACTTTTGAAGTATTACTAGACCTCATTTGTTTGGTGTACTCTCACAGAAATGAGATAATACTGCAGAGCTTAGAGAATTGAATAGCAAGAACTTGGTATCAAGAAAGTACAACTCCTTCAGCAGGCATACTCTCTTACTAGGAAAATCCATGTTGTGCTTTGGATTTCTGAAGTAGTTGCTTAAAGTTGTCTCTGAGATTTCACTGAATTTACTACTTCTCTTGCTTTAATGCAGTCAGCTGTGAAAATTAATTACTTATTTGCTTCAAGAAACTTAATATGTTGTTCCAGTGTATCTAGGCGTATCTGCTTGGAAAGTCCCTGTCTTCTGCTGTTACATCACTGTTCCATGTTTTTTTGTATTGTGCAGCAGACAGAAGAAGAGCGGAAATAAATTTTGTGATTTCTCAACACTGGTAACATTTAATTAACACTTCACTGTGTGAACTACAGTGCATCCACATGCATGCAGCCATCTCATAATTTCCATTATCTAGCATTAATTTAGGCTTCACAACATAGCATACAAACATTGCAAAGTTAGTTTTTAAATGAAACCCAAAGACAAGTTTAATTTTAAACAGCATTAATTTACATGGTGAAAGACTTCAGTGGCTTGTCTTCTGCAAGGATGTTGATATTAAATTTGCTATTTAATAAAGACTAATGAACAAATGAAGGGAAGTTTGTAAATGAGGACTTGTCAGTTTTGCTTCCTTTCCTCATAAGTTAATGACATTTGCTTCATAGAGCATTCCTAATGATGCAAAGGAGATCTGGCATTGCACAAGTTGCTGCTGCTGTCTTAGTTCAGCCGTATTAGTCAATCGCACAAGTGTAGCACATTAGAAAGAGATGAGCAAGACTTACTGAACTAAAATACAAAGTTGGCAATCTGTTAAATAAAATTAAATTAAATTACATCTATGTGAATTTTTTTCTTCTATTTTCTTTTTTTTCTTTTTTTTTGTGAAGAGTCACACTTCAGGAAGGGTTCTGCATTATAGAGACAGAATAAAAACCCCCATGGGAAAAACACGAAATCAAAGCACTCCATATCAGCTGAATGTGAAAGACCACAAAGGGTGCCAATGCCACTCATGTTCCAGTAATAATAGCCCCAAAAATATATATTTTAGGTTAAAATCATAGTCATGAAAAAAACCCTTTGGCTTTTTCAGTTTAGGACTTTGACAAGATCAATGATACAAAGACTATACTGAGGTAATTTTGCTTTAGCTAGACCTAAAAACCCCCTCCAACCATATTTAGGTCCTATATCCAAAAGGAAAAAGAAGATGTTTGCTTACTTTCTCTCATTTTGTATTCCTCCAAATCAATCATCAGTGGGGAAAAAAATTGATAACTCTTTGGATCCGCGACCGGGGCTAGCTGCCCCCAGACCCCTTTGTCAGGGCCAGGCAGTCGACCCAGGATTCAGCCTGCAGCCACGAGTTCCGCCCCTTCGGTTCCGCAGCTGCCGCTGCTGGGGCTTCGCGCAAGCAGGCAGCAGCACGCTCTCCTCAGGGCAGAGGAGGAGGTGGTGAATGCCCAAAGACCCCGGAGACGAAGAACGAACGAGGAGGGGTATCCTTCCTTGGACCACAGCAGGTTTTATTAGCCGGATCCGGGCGGAAGAGATAACTCCCGGAGAGGACCCGCGCCGAGGGTTTTAAGGTGAGGAAAACCGGGTGGAGTTTAGGGCGAGAATCAATAGGAAGGGGGCAACTGGGAGGAACCAGGGTACAATCAACCAACGGGGTGATAACAAGGGGGAGACCGTCAGCATGCACCTATGGGGTGCCGAGCGGCTTGGAGGGTTCTGGAAGAAGAGGCATGGCTAGCTTTGGGGGGGGGGCGAGGCTTAAACTCGGGAACTGCCCAGAGATCCACCCTCCGATTCTGATTCGTCAATCCAGGGGAGAGCCCTGTCCGGATTGACAAGAGGGGGTCTCTGGGGCGACCAGGAGGATGCCCTGTAAGAGCACACCCCAACAACTCTTCCCATGTGAACTTAATCCTAGACAGCTGAGATCTCGTAGGAATTTATTCATTGAGTATACCCAGTTTTAGCCATAATTTCATAAAGAATAATTGTGAGTCTCTGATACTCTCAAATACAGCGTAAAACCAGATCCCTAATGTCTCTTGGGACAGATTGTAAACTATCTTTGGGACTCATTTGATTGATCTCCAATTAAGTTAATGCTCTGCCTGTATGTACTATACATACTTTGATTTACATTACTTTCCTCTGGGTAGGTAAAATAAGAAGACATCACAGCAAGCTTTTGAATTGAGAATGTTTTGGAAGCAAATTGTATTATTTCAGCTATTGTGTCAGGAGGGCCTGCTAAACACCACATCTACTGCTAGACCCATTGTTGTGGTTAAACCCCACCACGCACTCACTCATCTCCGGTGGAATGGAGGATACAGTTGGAAGAATAAAAGTGGGAAAACTTGTGGGTTGAGACAAAGGCAGTTTAAGAGGTAAAGCAAAAGATGTGCAATCAAAGCAAAAAAAAGGAATTCATTCATCCTTTTCCATGGGCAGGCAGGTGTTCAGCCATCTCCAGAACAGGGCCCTATCATGCATAATGGTGTCTTGGGAAGACAAACACCATCACTCTGAATGTTCCTCCCTCTCCTTCCTCCTTCAGCCCCAGCTTTTTACTTTGAGTATGATGCCATGTGTCGTGGAACATCCCTTTGATCAGTGGGAGTCAGCTGTTCCAGCTGTGTTCTCTCCCAATTCCTTGTGCACCTTCAGTCTCCCAGCAGGTAGGGTGGGGTGAAGGGCAGAGAAGTCCTTGACTCTGTGCAACTGCTTCTCAGCAATAACATAAACATCCCTGTATTATCAGCATTGTCTAAAGATGCCCCATGGCCTCTCCCTTTATTCAAATGAAGTTACAGGACTCCTCTGTCTCCTTTTTGGACATAAACCTCTGACATCATGGATTAATTTTCCTGACAAGTACAAATAAAAATACAACCCTATACCAGCTACTGTGAAATAAATTAACTCTACCTAAGCCAAATCCAGCACACATGAAAACGGATGGGAAGGTATTACAAACACTTCAAGTGGCGTTAAAGGGCTATATTTTGGCCCTTAAAAAGTAATTTTCCCACAGACGCAACTGAAGTTTCATCAATGACAGTGGAAACTATTCACAGATATGGATGCCTGGAATGTTGCTGAGTGCTAATGTGATAGCTGCTTCCACATTGGTTCCAAAAATGGAGGGGATATTGCAATTTTTCCTATCAGGCTTTACTGCATGCTGACTTCCTATTTTTCTTTAAATTAACCTTGTTACTCTAATCATTTAAATTACTGCTGTCAGGCATTTTGTAATCATTTATTTAAAAAGACAGTCCCTAGTTAAACTCAGAGGCCCTGTAAAGAAATTACAATATCACAGTTTCCTTCTGTAAGGGCATTTATGACCATATTATAAAACCAGAATAAACTAAACCTCTCATCTGAAATGATAGAAATGTTGATGCTTGTTCTGCAAACCTTAATGATATTACACACAGTCAACTCAATCCAGCCATTAGGTGATATGCTCTCTTCAGATCCTTACAGAATGATGGTCAAGTAATTAAGAAGAAAATAGACCAATTTGCTCTTGTTTAGACTGTTCTCATGCTACTGGAACCTCATATATTTTGTGAATGTGAGATAGGCAGGGCACACGAGCCTGAGATACTGGCTGTGTGCTGGAAGTCTGGAAAGAGAGCAACGCTTTAAGCTGTTGGTGGCATAGATAATAACCAGACAGGTCTTATACACTGTACTACTATGGAGGTATAATGTCACAGGATTTTTGCACAACCTCTGGATAATAGGACATTAAGGTATGAAGATACTTTGCATAAAGAAAAAGAAATAAAGATGAATAGATGAAAGGAAGTTTAAAAATAGGAAATCTGACTTTTTTCCTTTTTCTGTGTGAAAGGAAAGTTCCCTGATACTGAGGTTATTCATTACACCAGGACAGAGGCAATTTATTCAGCTGTAGCTCAGGTAGTGTCAGCAGTTTCATTAAATCCACTTCTAAGAGGTCCAAAGCCTGACTGCAATATTTCTTTCAGGCCTGAAACATTTCCTTAAAGGTCTCTCCCTGTGCACCAAAAAATATCATAGACTTATGTGTAACTATTTCTCTCATTTTCTTGTTAGAAAAAATCAGTTTTAATGATAGCACTTTGCAACATCTCGAAAGTTTCCTTCACTCATTCTTTTAAATTTGTTTCAGCTGACACAAGTTTTCCCTTACTGGGTTTCCCAGTGGCTTTATTTTTTCAAGCAAAGAACACTTAGATGCAGAAAGCTGCAGTTGAACTACTCTCTATCATGCTTTCCTCTCTCCCTCCTTTACCACACAATTTTAGCTTCTTGCAAGTAGGTAGCTTGCAATTACTTTTTACCTTTGTGGTGTGTGTGGTCAGCATCTGCTTCTAACAATTCATAAGCATCTGAGTTAATTTTTTGGTAATAGCCTGTAGTTTCCTGAGGTTAATAATCAAAGTTATGCTAGCAAAACTCTCAATATATTTTGTTCTGTCTACCATGCCACTGTATCTAAAAGATAGTAGAATCTGATAGTAGACGTTGAAATTTTATCCCACATGTTAACATTTCAAACTTTTAAGAATTTTTTTCTTTGATTATCTTTGCAGATCTAGCGTAATGCAGAATTCTGCACATCTAGAAAAATTGACATGTTATTCCTAATATATTGCACTTTATATTGCACTTCTCTTCATTCTACAGCTGTTTTCTAAAATCTTCTCCAGAAAATTTTGTCATTTAAGTTTGTCATATGTGTTTAAAGAAACATTACACACAGTTTTAACATCCTCTCAGGTAACTGTGTGGTCCATGGATAACAGCAGGTAATTTGATTTTAAGCTGAGGGAGATTCATGCATATATTCTGTTTTCCATTGCTTTGAGGAAAAGCAGACATAATACAGTATGCAACTTCACAGCATAATAGAACACTAACAAAAAGGATGCATCAGTGTAAAGAGCAGTCTTAAAAAGTTCTGTCAGCATAGCAGCCTGGTGGACTATTACTTTATCTTGCTATAGCTCCTGTGACAGCTGAGTCCTACCTTATAGTATTGTCAGTTAAATTCTCTGCAGTACATATCCCATTTCTAGTGAGTTCTTCCTCTATTTTGGCTTTACATGCTTTCTTTCTATATTCATACTTATGTCAGCTAATGGAAATTGAGATTATGTGCATTAATGGGACATATTTGACGATGTTAAAAGTGTAGGTATTGCTTTCTGGAACTTCAAATCAAATTTTTTTCCACTGCAATTACTTTCAACAGATTATTACTTTAACTTTCCTAGCAGTTAAACAGATTTATACTTAATTAGTTCCCAAGAAAGTCAGAAATTAGTGTGGGATTTTTCAGTCAATGAAGTAAAATGGCACAGAAAGATGATCTATTTAAGCAGAGACAATCTAGCTAAAGTTATTTAAATTGTGGAACCACTCACTATCATGTGATGGTATACTACAGCAGAATACTTTGTGCACTCTCTCATAGAAATGTTAACATTAAAATATATTTCATCTCTACAGATAGCCCACATAGAAGTAATTGGTCATTAGCAACTTTTTATAGCATTGGACAGAGCAGAATGGTAGAGAAAAAGTTCAGATTATTTACCACAGGATTTCTACCTGAAATTAGTATGAGGTGCCTAATGTAATTAGTTCCTTCCTCTAAAAGCCACAAAGCAGCAGCAAGCTGGACTATCACACCAGACATACTGAGAGATACTGAGTGCACTGCAATATCGTCTGAAAATGCTGACCCTGAAACACTTTTCAATGAATTAGATCGCTCTTCTTGTTTCAAACTCCCTGAGGCTCACATAGCCCTCAAAAATTAGTTTCTTTGCTTTGCAAACTGATTTTCTTCTGAAAGGTCTTTAAAAAGCAGTGTTTTCCCTCCTTCAGCGGTTTGCAAAAATCTTATTCTGTGCCTCAGAAGTAAGCAAAACTTGTGAGTAATTAAGTCCCCCCTCCCTGTCTTTAATTGATGGCATTTTAAAATGAAACTCTGGAGGCATGAACTGTGTCTGTCGCTGATGCGTTGAAGGGTTTGGCTGTTGTGCAGATTACCTCCACTACATTAAAATCCTTTAGCAGTGCCAAGTATAGCATTAGAAAATTCCAGTGTGGGATCAGATTGGGATTCCTGACTTCTCCTGTCTGGGAACTGAAGGCCAGGTGCCTTTTTTTGTTCGCTTGTCTTCATAAAAGACAGCTCTTGTGGGTTGTTACAAGATCATGGCTGACATATTTCTGTGATTTTTTGGGTGCTTTTAAGAAGCTACCCAGTTAATAGAAGAAAAGTGGTGTAGTTGGTAAAGTGAGTACAAATGATTTTGTGCATTTCAGAAAATTCTGCAGATTTTGCTGACATTCACTTCCCTGCTGAACCATGAACCTGTTCTGCATTCTCCATTCATGGAGGGACTTTCCCTTGGAGTTAGTTGGTTTTAGTGATGCAAAACACACAGCTGAAGTGGCTGTCTCTCGCTCTGTATATTGAAAACTTGCAGAGCTGTGAATATCTGGTGATTTTGAAATATTATCTTCAGTGAGCACAATCTGGGATTCAAGCTTACCAGAGAGCACAGAGGAGTCTGACTGCTTCAACTCTGTATACAACTACTGCTCTGTGTGCAGATACTGAACTAGAATCTGTGTGTCAGTTATTTCTGTCAGCAAGTCCTAGCGATAACTATGTGCTGTGTTCCTTTAAGTTACCTACTTCCTCTTGGAAAAATTTTAACTCCCTTATCTCCTTGCTCAGAGGCAAGTTCTACTTGCTTTAATACAATTTCATGAAGCCAATACCAAATATTTAGCTTGTTGGGGTGTTGGCTAGTTTGTTACAAGGCAGAAGAGAGACTAGTAATTGCTGATCATTATGCTTGGAGGAAGGGAAGCTGTGAGTGCTGCCAAATTTTTATCAAGTCAGAGCATTTTATCACGCTGGAACATTTTATCATCTTATCCATGACAAACTTTCCATCACCGTATAAGGGCAATTCCAATCTACTGAATACATGAGTGACAAATGTCTGCTGAAATACCTTTCAGATTACTCTTTCTCCTCCTGTGACAGTCATCGCGTTGTCTGAGTTCATCAAAGTAAAGGACATTTGTTGCTCTGTGAAAGAGTGGCATTCATCTTAATAGTTTAAATACTTGTTTTACTGTATAATTTTTAAAATTTTAATAAAAATCCAGCATATGCATAAAATAGAGAAGAAAAAATCTATGTCATCATCTGTTAACATAAAAGAAGGGACTTCTGCAATTTATAGTTCAAAATATTCTGACTAATAATAATTCAGAGAATGGGAAAGGTCAATTGAAAGTCACTATCTTTGTTTGTACCTCTTGTAACAGCCTACAGCTGATAATGAGCCCAAGTTTTGACATTCCTTCAGGTATTTCTCTTTCTCATTTCCATTGTCTCTTTTTAGCCTGCCATCCTGTCAATACCTTTTACATAACAAACTCTAGAGAAAGAGCGCATGAATTTAAAGTGGGTAACAGCTGGGTTAGGTAGCAATACATAACAATATTGCAGAAGCGGACTAGAAAATGAAGAATAAATATTAAGTGTCTTGGGGTGGACATGTATCGAAAATTGCCTTCATATGTGAATAATACAATCTAATTGATTTATATAAACTTAAAACTTAGAAACTGTTCCTACTTTTCAACATGGAGAAGACTAATGTCTGCCTTGGGATGATGCAAAGAGGCAAGAGGACAGAAAGTGCTTGGAAAACATGATGCATATGAACAACAATATTTTTTAAAGGGTCTTAATTAGTCCAAGGAGACTAAGGGTTTAGCAAACTTTGAATACTTAAAAGACTACTGCTGATCAACCATCTCATCTCCCTGTCTGTGATGGGGGGACAAGAACAGCTTTAAACCACTATTTGAGGACAGCTTTTGCAGATCTTTTCAACAGAAAGGTGAAGGAAACTCGACTTCATTGCCTGGGAGAATTGCAGAGTCAGTATTACTAAGTATGAAAGAGCCTCAAGAAGATAGGATTCTGTCAGGAAGCAGAGGAGAGCAGTTGCTTTCCAGAGGCAAATCAACCAAATGACCTCTAGCCTTCCTTCCCCTCTGCTCCCAGCCAGCACTGCTATTCCTACATTTTGCGTTGGTCATTACAAAAGCATTTTCAAAATCCTGCTTAATGTGTAAGGTACTTTAGGGTCTTTGCTAGCTTCTCAGCATGTGAGAACAAGTGCTTGCATTTTCATGCCTCATGGCTGAGGAGTTCTCAGGCAGCCACTGGTCAGGGGAATCCTCTCAGTGACTTGGTACTTCCTGCTTCTGGCAAAAGCATCCCCTTCTTTCTCACTATGTCCCATCTGGATATCATCCTTCTCATAGAATTGTTGGGTTTTTTTTCTGTATGCCTCAAGAGAACCATTTTTTTCACCTTTAAAATCATGGTTCTGTTTCTTGGTACCAGTGGTGAGCTAAAACATGTAAGAAATATTGTTTCCTTTACAGTATAGTATTTATTAGCCTTATAGTGGTATTAGCAAAATAATTCAAACTAGTTCAGTCTCAATAATCAATGAAGCCTAAGAATAATCAATCCAACCTAAATGAAACTAAATGACTGAGAAATCAGAAATACAGGTTGCCTGGACTGGATGACTTTTTCCTCATATTAGTTTTGATGAATGCTCTGGGATAACAGGTTGCAATGCATATACACACTGTCATATCTGTACATATATTTTTTTAAATCTTCCCTATGTTGTTATCAAGCCAGTCTTGTTATTTTGGCTTCTGCAACAAATAATGACAGTCTTCCTATCCTGGGATAGTAACAGTATTGAGAACCACAAGCCACTGAAATAATGAATTAGATCTTCATAAATCATTACTTTTGTTTATATTACATAAATTATTTTAAAACTACTCGTTATTACTATTTGCCTGTTGATTTTCTGATTTTTTTTTGCCATCATTCATGGGATCAATTTTCAAACTTTGGTTTTTTATAACAAAAAGAGTACAAACTTGGTTAACTTGGTCTTTTTAATGAAGGCTGGGATTTATGCCTAATCCCAAGGTCGTAGCAGCACGGACTTTAAAAGAAATATCCCGAAACACATAGCTATCACAAAAGTTGGAACATTTGTATCACTTTTTTTCCCAATAAAAATAGTGTGGTACTGTAGAGAATTCCTCTAAACAGATTCTGTATTGGTTGAAGTTAGAATTTTTTCCACATATTCAAGCCCCATGAATCTGATTGTCATTTGTACTTAAGGCCCCTTTTAGATCTCTTGAGAGGAGTATACAAAGGCCTGTATGTGAACAGAGATGTATTTTATGACCAGTTTAATATTTCTTTTCTCTTTCAGGATGAGATGAAGAGTTTAAAAGAGGACTTTCAGTTCCCAAAGAAGGAAATTAGCTATTCTTAGCACTAATATTATTTTTCAGTTGCGCCATTGCCTTGGGGAAAATTTGGAATGGAATTTGAGGGACTTCTTTGCTAGTTTTCCCTTCCAGAGATGGTTTGTCCTGAGTGGCTTTCTGAGATCTTAATTTCTTTTGTTTGTTTGGGTTTTTTTGTTTGTTTTTTTTGTTTTGTTTTGTTTCCCAAAACAAAAAAACAAATCAAGATTTATCCAAATATAGCTGAGATGATTCTCCTTTTTCCTTAGATTCTCTGCATCTTCTTTGAATAGGGTTTTTGTGGTTTTGTTTTATTTTGTTTTTGAATATGGATTAATTCTTGCTCTTTCTTAAAATTTTATTGTCTGTCATACTGTTTTATAAATCATATGTTGTAAGATTGACATCTGAAGCACCATATCTTCTTTCTTGTTGTTCACTTTTCCATGGGGATTGAAAAAAAAAATGCATGCCATACTAATAACACATAATAAAATATGTGCCATACTAATAATACATAATAAAAGTGACAGATGTGACATTTAGGATGCTTTTTCTAACTGTATATGCTTTCATTTTATGTCTTATTTTAGTTTGATTCTATTCCTGGTTTTGCAGCAGAATAATTAAAGTCTCTGGATTAAAATCTTTATAACTATTAGTTTAAACTTAGTGACAGTATCCAAAATATTTGCAGACATTAAGATGAAAGAATTTATTACTAGTACATACTTTCTTTTAGTTTCAGCTTAGATCGACAGAAGTTATTACATCCAGGACTGGAAAATTAGAATTGAGTACAGTTTTATCTCTTGTAAAGTTAATATTTTGAGTTTCCCAGCATTACCTAAGCCCTTCAAACCGTATTTTTCATTCCATTTATAAATGTGCAAATTCTACAAAACAATGAGACACATCTCTCTTTTGGCTTTTGCCAAGGATATTAGAGGCCATGACACTGTGATGACTGCGGAGCTGCTTTGTCAAAGAGAGATGACAAATTGTGTTAATTATAACAAATGTCAGTTGTTGAAGTGATTTATTGCAAGAACAAGGATTGGTTTGTTGTACACTGCAGAGTAAAGGCCATGCAAGACTGTTTCGTGTGTATGTAAGCACACTCTATTCACAATGCCAGAAACAGCGAGCTATAGTAGTTTTGCAGACCAATTGATAAAGCAGTACAGGTAACTAATTATGGTACTGCTAATATAAGTATCATATTTAGGTAAAGTAAGTGGGATTGAGAGTCGCGTATAACTGTGACCATAAATTTTAAGGAATTTTCAGGTTTTGAATACATATGATTACTGTGCTTCATTCCAGTGCAAGAAACTGACATTTTACATTCTTTGTATGTTTTAAAAGATACATCTATGTGATGTGTAAAAAGGTACTTAAAAATCAGTAAGCACATATTTAATTCCTTTATTTTTTTTCCTTAAAATAAGAATTTTTTCAAACGCAAACAACTTCTTTGATGTGTTTGTCAATGGTATTAATAAGGTATTTTACTCAGAAAAGATGAACAGGTATTTAAAGTGTTTTTGAAGATATTATCTTCACTATTGTTTGAGCATAATCTTATTTTCTTGAAAACAAAACATGATAAAATTACATACACGCAGAAAGAACTAGATGTAGCTCTGTTGTTTTGATTTGGGTTTTTTGTGTGTATTTGGGTTTTGTTGGTTTGGTTTTGGGTTTTTTTTCTGACTTACCATACAACCTTGCTAGTGAGGAAAAACAGAATTTAAACATTGTCAACTGCTGAAAGACCTGTCCTGTTTGTACCAATATCAGAGTTCCTAAAACATTTTTTTTAGCTATCTTTTCACTCTTAATCTCTCAGAGGTGCTGTGAAAAATGAAGTGTTAGCTATGCAAGCAAGTTATTTCTAACAGAAGGCAAGGAAAATAAAGATGGGGAAAAAAACGAAAAATGAGGGAGAGAAAGTAAAAGGGGAATTAGGACTACGGATGTAAGCAGAAGCAAATGTGCATTAGCGCCCAAAATTGTTTCTCAGAAAAGATGAAGTATTTTTCATTCATTCTGTTTAAAATACCTGCAGAAAGGGAATGACAAATGCCCAGTTACAGCCAGATGGATGTTGTGCTCCATGTGATTTAGGGCATGACATCCATATGGAGGAACTTATTGTTTCAATTCATTTGAACTTTCAGTACCAATATCACATTATGAACCTCAAGATATGAGAGCTCTTCTATCATTTTACCTGTCAGCCAAGTGTAATTTACAGCTCCTAGTGCCTGTGTAAACATCAGGATGCAGGACATATGTGATGCCATGGTAACATGCATATGTATCCAGATTCTTCTCAAGCATGATGTGAATTTTCTGCAGGTCCTGCACCAAATCATGAAAGATGGAAATACCAGAGAGCTCTAAAATGGTACTGTAGTTCTCTGTTTTGATACTTGAATGTCTCCTGTAGTTTCCATTCCTTCAGGGACATGAGTACCATACTGTCTTGCAGTTGGATTAGTGGCAGTTTTGATTCAGCAGTCAGGTTTTCCGTCTCCATCTTTCTTTGATGTTTATGAACAGCATTTTACAAGGTGAGTTGAGCCTTCTTTGGAGTGAAAAATTTTATAAAATTTTTCTTTTTCTCTGAATTCTAGCACTGCAGGTTTTTAAATAAGCTCAGGATGACATGTTGGAGAGTATTTACTAAGTGTAAGCCTGTATATGACCTTCACCTGCAGGGTTATTACTTCTGGCTACATTTCATCCCTGGAACAGGCAACACAGGACTAGGATTTCTGTGAACTGTTCTAGGAGCTCAAAAAGAGAGAAATATGATGAATAAGCAAGAGATTTTATTCACAGACTTCAGTAAAATGAAGGTGATTAATGCCCCTGTTCATACAAATGTAAAGGTATGGTTTCAATGGCTTTGGCTGACATTAAATGTGACTTTTCCCCTTTTCCTAATCTTTTCAAACATTGTTTTGAGAGAGGAACTTGAGAGAAAAGATCAGAAAAAAAGAAAACTATCTCATCGACAGCCTAGAAGGTAGAAGAATTGTTTTAGTCTTATCAGTTGTGCCCTCTTTCCTTTGTGAATATTGGAGTAGACAAAGAGAGCAGGCCAGAAGTTTTTGGGTTGCTAGATGGATTACTTACAGTTAGTATTCATACTTTGCTGAATATAGTTGAATCAAAGGAAGTTTTGACCTTAAAAATACTTTTATTAAATATTTACTGAATATTGATGGAAATTAAAATGATCCTTATTTTTGTAGGGCTCAAGACAATACAGGGATATGATCTAGTTTTTCATATTTTTCCACAGTGCCAATACTGACAGATGAAAAATCATTTTCACCTGGTGGGTTAATACAATGCTTATTCTTTAAAAACCACTGACCTATGGATGGAACTGCACAATGCTTATCCAGGAGGAAGAACTGGAAAACAACCAGCCCAGTTGTGCCAACTTTTACCAGTTCACCAGATGGTCAGGTATGACTTTGGGGTTGACCAATATCAGGGGCCGCCAAAGAGACCCCCAGGATAGAAGAATGCACCCATAAAGGGGAGGGAAAATATGGTAATGATTTCAGGAAAATTATCATATGTATGTTTATTCTGTGAAAATCAATGAACATGTATGTAAAATATAGTATATGAATAGAAGTTTTTTTGTACTCAGCATGCACATACTTCAGAGGAGATATCTCTGTGTGCATCCAGATGAATAAAGAACGATTGCTTCTTAATACTGCATCAGTGTTACGGACTTTTCATTTTTACCAATTTTTGGTAACACCAGGAATAGTTAGAATAAAAGAGTAGCATACATTATTGCTCCAACACTCAAATTCCCAGTGTCCCTTTGTTTTAAAAAATGGCTTTAAATGGCCATTAGCATTTTACAAAACTCACCTTCTGTGCTGAGTTTATTCATTTCTTGTTAGAATGGTAACTCACATAATTGATAAACTGTTTCTAGTTAATTGAAACCTGGCATTTTAAGACTGAATTCTAAATGTCTGCAAAGAGCACAGGGATCGGAGTCAGATAAGTGATATTGATTTTGCAAGTGTCTGATTTATATTGCTGGACATGCTTTACTCATATGCACATCTATGTAAAAAGGCTTCAGAAATCTAGCAGAAAGTGAAAAAATCACTTGCTAACTATTAGTGTAGTTGAAAATTAGGGATTAGTGGGACTACACACCAAAGAGGGCTATCAGGAACATGATAGGAACATCAGGCTTCCTGAACATGTTTCAGGAAGATTAATTTTCAGTTGATGATGGTTATTTATTTGACTGTAAGAAGACACAGATATTGCCCCATACAGAAAAAAGTCACAATAAATGGATGCAGCTCATGTTGAAAAAAGCTCGTACTATCTTCCATTTGACCATTTGAAGCTTAATGTGATATTTCAAGCTGAAGAACATTTTTATGTTCTGCCAGAGAGGTTTATTTTAACTCCAGTTTATCCAAATAATATCTCATTAGAGCTATCTGTCACAGAATTAAAATTCACAAACTCTAACCCCTAAAATCAACACTGTCCAGGGCAAGGCCTGGAGACAGAAAGGTTTATTCAGAAAATAATGGTTAATCATTATTTACCTTTCAAATATCATTGCGACAACGAAAGGATGTACACTGTTTCAAATTCTACAGCTAATTTTTTTCAGACTTTGAGATGACAGTAGGGAAGGAGGGTATCTTACTCAGGGGTACTATTTTTCTCACCAGGCAAAATAGAGACAGGAATTAATCAGCAACATGACTGTTGACTCATTCACTTTCAAAAGCAGGAAAATAAACAATAAATGCTTAGCAACCAAAGTCATGCACTGTAACTCTGACTCATGAAAATATATACCACAGCTGTAGTCTTCACTATTTTCCTCCCACTATTAGTTTCAGTAACCCGTTCCATATTTTTTTTCAGGAATGACTTAATGACTCCAACACTGCCATCAAAGATGAGTCTAGAGATATGCTATATATGATTATAGTAACCTAGATGACAAATGGTAGGTTTAGTGATGTTTGCTAACATAAAACACCTTACAGTGACACTCAGCACCTCTTTATCTGTATTTCTTACTACCTTTTCTCCTAGCTTACCTGGTGAGCTAAAACCATCAAGCCTTCCAATAATTCAGATTGATAGGGCTAAGAAAACACAAGGGAAAAGTGAACTTGTATTCAAAAAAATCAGCCCAAATTTCATTTTCTGAAGTGAAGAGTTAAAGAAAAGCATTTGCCTCCCTGTGATACAGTTTCCTCTCTGGGTCTTTCCCGAGGCACACACAAGCAGCTGAATCCATGACGATATTTAAGTTCTCTTTGAACTTGGCCTCAACAGTGTAAATGCTGTTTCTCTGCTGCAGTGCCTATTTTTACAACCTGTCAGCCATCTGCACCATCCCTAGAGAGTAGTGAGGTTGCCAAATTTACCCTGCAGGCACCAAACTCCCAAATATGTTGTATGTTTGAGAATATCCCTGGGCTCACATGCCTCAAGCACAGGCAGCTTTCTGGTGGCATTGTCCAGGGCCACAGGTCCTCCCTTGCCTTCCTCTCTGCTACTCCCTGGTAGATGGGAGACAGAGAACATGTTAAAAACTCCAAGAAGGGACACAGTTCCCACAGCACAAGGGCTGCACCCTGACTGAAAAACAATACATGTTGTGGGGGTGGCATTTGAGCGGGTTTCATGTTGCAATGTAGATGGGAGAAAAGTTACTCATGAATGCAGCAATGATCTCAAGAAATGAAATGAAAAATTTGAACTCAGTCTATTTCCTAAGAAAATGATGGGTTTGTTGACACAGTTCATAAAGTAATAGGGGCACATTCTTTTTGAAGAACAGCAGGATTGATGCTGTGGGTCTGAAGGAGCCACTAAACCCTGGTGTTACAAGAGGCACTTTCTCCCAGTTCCCTTTGTTATAGAGGTTTAAGGAAAGGATATAACTATAATCTACTTCATCCACTTTAAATGAAGCTGAGCTCATGATAGCACTTTGTCTGCTGAGCTCAGTACACAGAACATGGGTTTCTTATTTTTTTCTTCTCTAAAGTGTTTCTTTTCCCAAGAATGTGCTGTAGGGTCGGTCACTCGTTTGGCTGAGGTCAATTCAGCTCTTTCTCTCAGTAGAATAGTTTGATTTCTTTAAAAGCCACAAAGAACCAGCTCTTTTATAAGTTAGATAAGCATGAATAAAGAAGAAACCACAGAAATCCTTGATTGAATAGAGAAGTATGTACAGTGTTTTAAGTTGTTACTACAAATAGACATGAGCTCAGTCATTCTGGTGGTTACTGCCCAGTGACATAACTTTCAAAAAGAACTACACTTCTCTATAGAAGTAGCATTGTAATCCTTCTGTGAACAAAATATTAAAGACAGGTTGCCTGAATAGTGGCTCCAGTATCTAACCTCTTATTTTAAATAGCAGTCAAATAAAGCACGACAAAGACATACAATACACAGTGTTTCTTTAAACACACGAGAGATAAATAAATAGTCCAAAACATATCTGAAGGCTTCTTATACACATAGGTAAGGATTACAGTTCAACCATGTGTACCATGTTATTTATTACAACATGGAACAAATATCTATTTATTTTAGACACCAATTTACAAAGGAGATAAATATGGACAGATGCAGTAATCACGGATGGGCGAACTCTGCCCTCCTTCAGGTGCAAAGTCAAAGACAAAATCCCCGTTTACTGTGCAGTGTGAATTCCCTAAATACCCCCACAGAACAGGATATAACATCATGTAAACAGGAAAGATGTTCACCACAGTGTCTCCCTATCACCTGGAGCAGTACACAGACATTGCCTATTATGGTAACAGGTAAACAATACCCTATAAGGTTACAAACCACAATCTTCACTTCTCAC
>VZTE01001018.1:266076-294502 GCA_013397775.1 Eulacestoma nigropectus
CCAGGGTCACCTCCGGGCCCAGGAAAGAGGCTGTCTCTCCGGCCTTCCGGGCTTATCTCTCTGTCACCACATAGTGTAACCCAACAGACAGAATAAACTTTTATTTTGCCAAGATACAATTCATCATGAACTGAGGTCTTCAAAATCCAAATCAAATTCCTTTGAAGAAATAAAAGAATGTCATTAATATTTCATCCTGAATATACTGTAAATATTTCATCTCATAGCACAAAAGTGTTCCTTCTTATGGTATATGGCACATTAAAAAAAAAAAAAAAGAAAGAAAACAAACCCACAAAATCAACTTCCACTTTTCTTTTTTTTCTGGACAAATTAAGTATTTCTTATGTGATTTTTTGTTTGTTTGATTTTGCTTTTGAACCTGAGAGTGAAAATTATGGACTCGAAATGAAAGCCCACTAAAACAGACTAATCCACTTAAGGATCACTTCAGGCTTTCTGGTGTCCATTGCAAGAGTAGCAACCTGTGCAGCCTGCTAAAGGTAAGACATTGATTGAGAAAGCTTGGAAAAATGTGACTCTAAAGCACATTTTTTTGCATTGACTGTACATAGGATTCATTCAGTTAGTCAGTAATGAGCTATCAGATGACCTCACGCAGGGGTGTAAGAAATTACATGCCTTCCATTACACCCTCGGGGTTCTTTTCTGTGATGAGTAACTCCCATTTTTTGCAGATGACAAAATAGTTGCTCTTCCTTTGCTGTTCAGGGTTTGATTAACGAAAAACCTCTACAAAAATGCCAAAGTAAAAGAGCAAATTGAAGAACTATGACTAGGCATTTTAAATTCTTATTTACACAAAGAAAGAGTACGCCTTTACATTAATAGTTAAAGAAACTGGAGTGCCTGTAGTCAGGCCCAAGTATAGTTGCAGTTTCCCCACTTACAGGATGCAGCCTGAGCTCATTCCTTGGGCTCATTTGTTACTAGTAACTCAGAAAGAGCACAGGAAAGTTGGAGTCTTCCTTTACCCCTTGTGTCCTAGTTAACCAAAAGTCTGCAGGTTGAAGAGGTTACTCTGCTCTGTGGAAGTGGCAAAAGAGCATCAGCCCTGAGAGGGCCCAAGGGTTCTTGTGACATGTGTGAGAAACTCAAGTTTGGTTTGTTGTCACAAGTTTAAATCAACATCAGTCAAATCCTCAGTTTTTAGAAATATTCTATAATTTTGCCATAATCCTAAAATATTCATTGGAGAATTTAGTAAGTGAAATGCAACAAAAATATAGTGCCGGTGCTTGAAATATAGTAATGTAATTCTTGTTCTGAAAAAAGGTAACATAATCTTATGGACTCAAAAGTGTGTTTGCCCTTTAGTAGACTTTCAATTATACGAACTCCATAGTGTTAGATCTCTGTTTTAAGTCATTGTGCAGTATAAATAACTTCTTGTTTAAAATAAGCATATATTTTTAAGTGACTCTTTAAATCTGCATAGCGAATACAAACCACGGGAAAGATATAAACTCCTACTATATTCCCTTGCTCAAAAAAATATTTTCCTGCAAATGCACTAGCAGTAAAATAAATAGTTGCTTAAATTGGAACATAGAAGTTCCAGACCACTTAGTCTGAGAAATGATTGCTGTGGAAAAAAAAAAACCCTCTTAGATAAGATCTAAATTATTTCTGCCTACTATGTTTTAATCTCCTCAAGTTAAGGAGCAAATCAGTAAAAAGCAGAGGAAAAACTATAATCCAAGACTAAAAGGAACGAAACAATTATTGAAACACTTGGTTTCTTGTTTCCTGAGGTGTCATAATCTAAATATTAAAATTTCAGCACTTCTTCAAAATATCAATTTTGTCGTCATTCTTTTTTGTTATTCAAATATCAAGTAAATGTGGGTTTTACACAATATTTTGCTAGTGTAAAACACACATCATTGATAGCTCGATCCTAAAATGCTGAAAGTAGATACCCCGAGTCTGTGGAGTGCATGACTTAAAATTCTGTAAGAAGCCATTTTTCAAGTGCCTTTCTACCTCAGAAGAGTACAAACTGTGTCTGAGAAATTGCAATGCATCAAAATACCATTCTTCCTCAGAAGATTACATTGATTTCTGACATTTCTATAATAATTTAGTAATAAAAGTATACACTATACATATATTAATCCTGGTGCTCTCTATTTATGAGGATTCTGAGTACAATTTTATGTCATTACTATGCTGATCCCTTTTTAAAACATCCATGGGAGCTGAAATTTGCGGTGTTCACAGACTTGAAAATGACACAGGGTTCTCAAATTAGCTACGGTCACTTGGCACATCTTTAGAGGTGAGTTGCTATTTTCAGCACTCAGGTGCCTGGCAGGAAAGAATGAACAAAAGCAAGCACTGCCTAAAACATTTATCATTATAAACCAATCCTGAGACAGCCTTTCCAAAGATATACTTTTATTAGTGTATTAGGGCAATAAAGAATAACCAAAAATAAAATCAGCAGATGCTAAAATAGAAACTTGCAAATACATATTTATTATTTATTACAATTTATTTTTTAAGGTCACTCTGTGAAAAACAGAATAAAAGGCACTTCAAGAAGGTATCTATTCAGTAATATTTGCTTTCTCTTAAAATCAGAGGTGAAATAGTGTTCCTCTTTCTAAAAGCTGATGTTTTGTCTGTTTTTCATAAATAAAGCTGATGGCTTATTTCCAAGGAAACTTTTTAGGCATCAGACTAGCAAGGAAGATCATCCTCCTAGACTTCTAGAGTTATGAAAATTTGGGGTATTCTTGTGAAGTGTTCTCATGTCAGTAGTTATGCCTTCATTCTCCCTAGAATTGCTATCACCAGGAAACTCTATTGGGCACATTTCAGATGGGCAAAATGCATGTAACATTCATGTTATCAATTTCGCTCTTATAAGTAACAAGCAGCAGCAGTAGGGAAGAATTAATTTAGATATTCCACTTACATTCCCAGTGAAGGATCAACCACAGTAAATCTGCCGGAAAGATCTCTCGCTGTTTGTGGGATGGTGCCTCAGAGAATAACAAGGAATAGACTTCTTTTACATACAGCAGAATCTGGACTTAAAAGCAAACAAAAAGGTAACTATGGTATACAAATCTGTATATATGTATTTAATTTTTTTGTTTTAAATGTAGGTCTGGCATCAGAAACTAAGGGAAACTTTGGCAGGCTCTCAAGTGAAATATTCAAGTGCTATCTCTAGGTCTTCAACTGTTTTAAAATGTCAGTAACCTACGGTCATGTTCAATCCACGATGAACATTTTTCTACATTGGTCCTAGTAAAATATAATGCCCCAGCTGTACATACAAAGACAGTATACATGTATGTATATTAAAATCATTCGGTAGATTTTAAAATATACACAAATCCTTGCTTTTTCTGTAATTGGGTAAGTGCTGTATTTTTTCAAAGAAGAAAGTAATTCCTTTGAATACATGTTAAATGATAATGTCAATATTTTTTCCTTTAAAAAATGCTGTTGTATATTTTTTTAACATTTTTGCCTGAGCTGTCCTCTTCCTACACTTTTAATAAGAAACAATGAATGTTAAATATTAATTATGTAGTCAACCACTAAATCATTTGTTATAAATCTGTTTTTCAACTGAGAACAAAATAATTGCTTCATGATCGCTCTTATATAATTGCTTTTCTTTATTTTTAATACAATATATGTAGGATGATAGCAGAAAGAAATTAGCGTGACAGTATTTTAGTAGTTCTTATTACTATTTTGGAGTAGATGAAGTCACACAGGTCTTTTGCCTAGTAATAATAAACCCAAAATTTGAAGTAACACACTATAACAACCCTGATTTTTATCTCTTTTTACTTAGTTCATCAGATTTTTACTGCACAAACAGCAAAAACCAAAAACAATTATCTACATATTGTGCCTTGAAATTAAGCAATTATTTCCTAGAACAATAAAAATAACAGCCACCTCTACAGATATTTTTCTCAGTCATATAGTGTTAAATCTAGAAAGATCTATAAAGACAAGCCATATAAGTGGCAATTATTGCAAATAAGATTTGGTTCTTAGATTTCCTTTCATCAAACTTAGTCTTTGGCAAGGAGAAAATTATAAAACTTTCTTAAATTGGAATTGTCAAAATTGTAACAAATAGCACATTTTGTAACTGAAGATATTTTCAAAGATTCTATATAATATGGTAAGTACCTTGGTCTTTTATTCTGTTTGTGAGTAAATAAAGTGAGCAAATGGTTATAATTATATATAATTATTAATTATATATATATATTAAATGTTGTTGATTATAATTATTTTATTGCTTTCAGTTTAGGATTATGCCTTTCTATCAGAAATTTTAAATTGCAAGTCAAACGTACATTTTTCAACCCTGTTTATTTGAAAACTGAGTTAAAGAGAAAATTATTGATGTTTAACCATCAAAATGCACTCGATCTTTTCACCAATGTTCCTTTTCGAAACACCTTACTCTTTTCTAACTAAATAGATAAAGTGTTTACATATCGTGCGGAATACTCCACAATTTTGGCTTAGAGTTTCAAATTGTGTAATTTAATAGAAATCATATAACATTAATAATTGCAATGAATTCTACTGAAAGATTATTTCAAATTGTAAAAACAAAGTCAATGAATGACCTAAGTTTTCTTGTGGTGTCTGAGTACCATGTCATACCTAAATAAAGGGTAAAAACTTGAGTCCAGGAGAAACTGCTAAAACATTCTAATAATCAGCAGTAGTACCAGAAGAACTGTTCAGATGTCACCTTTATCCAAACAACCCAAATAGTGCTGTTACAAGCACCAAAGGTCTTCTGTTTCCTAGACCTGAGAAATGAGTGTTTGAAGATCGGTTATGATGTGTCCAGAGTGTGGTTAGTGTACACATAGATTTCTAAACATGTTGGTGACTGATGCCGGTTACGCATGCTGAAAAAGGAACACCGTTCATACAGCATCAGGGTATTACAACACATTCCGGATTGAAACAACCATGATTTACAGAACAATTCTGAGAATATTTGATGTTCAAGTATTCAAAGTCTATGGATCAGTTATACTGAAATAATTCTTGTTTAAAATGAAACTAAGATTGCTTAAATGTGAGGATCAATTTGCTGGTTGTTTGCTAGTTTCAAAGTTACCATGAAAACCTTAGAAATAATATGACCAAGTTAACAAAATTCATGTGTTTGCTATACCTGTGAACACGGTCAGTGTGAAAGACATGGTGTTAGGGACCAGGGTCTAATTGGACACTGTACAATTTACAGCACTCTGCTAACATTTCACTTGGAAACCTATTGTTGCGCATATGAAAAATGATTTTTCTAGCTTCTATTTGTTCATAAAACATTGGACAAGCTCATGATTTGATAATGATACTTTATTAAATTCTTTTTCTCCTGTATAATTTTTTGAGGGAGATGATTGCAGGAGTTGGAAATTGTCAGCCTGAGTTTGGCGTGTTCCCAGAGCTTACTGTCATTGTGATTTAAAACTGAAGTAAATCCTGCAAACTGACTTAAATCATGTACCCACAAAGTCTTAACTGTACTCTGTTCATTGTAAAGTAAAGAGCTTTAACTTTATACTGAAATTATTTTAAATATAGACTGTTTGCAAAAAGCCCAAGAAGTACTGATAACACATTCACTTTTTTTCTGTGATTCTTACATGTCTATTTTTTGGGAAAAGAATCTTTTAAACATATTTGCCTGAATACTCACTGGTACTTACCTGGTCTGTGCAACTTCAATGGTGGAACCACCCTGAGCAGGAATGGTACCCGCAGGGAGTGTCTGTGCATGCTCCTCATGAGACATGAGACATGAAACAGTGTTCTAGCACTAAATTCCTATCACTACACATACATTCCTTTTCAAGAAACTCACCACCAGCTGAAGATCCTTTCTTTGGCCTCAGCTAAAGTGATAAATCCTCTCCCTTAGACTTAGAAGCCAGAAAATTTCATTTAAATTTAAATCATATTTTAGCACAATCTGAAATTGACTAGTGAGCTAACGTTTGATTATTTCTATTTTTTGGATGATTTTACATTTCCATTTTTAAAGATGATAAAGAGATAGTATTTTGTCCAATTATTTCATCTATTACACAAAGATTTTGTTGCTATTGCTTTTCATGTTCATATGTCTCTCTTTTACGTGCATGTGTGTGTGTGTGCGTAAATGAGTTCTTTCTCTAAGGGATTTGCGTGAAAATAATATACACAATACCCTCATCTTGCTGCCAATGTTTGAACTCTATGGAATTCTCAAAAGACTGCAAGAGCTAACATATAGCATCTTCTCAAACTTGCCATTTCTAATGGCAAGCATTAGAAATACTCGTGACGTAAGTTCGTAGTCAACGTAGTGTTAATGTTTTACCAAAAATTACCAGCGCAATTGTCAGGTGTTGAAATACATTTGAAAATTATGTTCAAACAAAAAGTGACATACAATCGAGGCTGGCAAAACACGTCCACAGTCAAAACTGGCTAAAGAAAAATGTGTAAGTTGTGCATGGATGTTAATAGCTATTTCCCCACTCTCCTTGATTATTTGTATAACAAGCCATGTTGATAACACTGTATTATGGCACACTCGTTGAAATGATCATACAAATAAGAGCATTTAACAAAGAAATTCCTCTCATCTTTGACACCCAGCTCTTCTAGTCAGGATATGTTGTATCTGTTACTATTTGTGTGGCATGAGGAGTGCACTCAGCTCTAAAGAGAACTGATATAGATTACATACTTACTAATAAATAGAGCACTAAATTACCCTATTCTGTAAATGCAGTCCCAAATACCTTCTGTTACTTGCTTTGATTGAGCATTATTTTGCTCAGACTGAAAAACTTGATTTTTTTCCAAAGAAATACATAACAATTTGGGGTTTTTTTTAAATAGAATTTAACATGGCCAAGATCAGGAATTCATGCCAGTTCCACACAAAATTTTTGTATCTAATTGGATAATGTTTCTTGGAATGAAGAGGTAAATTTGTTTTTAAAAAATATTTTAATATTTGCAAGGGTGACTGTAAAGACAGAAAATGTGTTTGCATTCAGTTTTCTTAGAGTTTCTTTCACAGAAAAGTAAGATGACTAGTCATAAGTCAGATAAAGAAGATATTAATATTCAGCTAACATGTGTGGCTATTTCATTCTAATAGTCTTAAAATGTAGTCTGTTCTACAACTGCCAATGCACACTTATCTGGAATCAAACCCAAGTTCATTCCCAAACTATGAGTCACCATTCAGGGTAAATGGCCACTGCAAAAAAAGTTATAAAATTTTGTGCTAGATCTGAATTAGAACTTATTCTACAGGGCCTACTTTTTTTTCATATTATATTTTAATGGTAAATTCCAGTTATCTTATTCACTCTGATACAACATTAGTTATCGTCCTGCATCTAGTACAGTCTCCTAAAAGTTGTAAGTTTAACAATTGGATAGTCTAGTTCTAGCGATTGCATAAAAGCACAAGTTTCAGTTATGTCTTAAAAAAACCCAAACTGTATTTTTGGTGGCTGAAGATATGTGAGGTAACAAAACCAAACCCGGAACTTTAAATAAATGGAAACACATTATTATGAATTGAATCATTCAGATTATAAAAGAATTGCTGAACCTGTATTGTCATCACAAATTTCAGGATAGTTCAAAAAATTGATGTGTTAAAAGCTAATTCAGTTAATTTCTATAGTATGAGTGTCCTGGTTCTGGCCATGACAGGGTTAATTTTTGCAGTAGCCAGGAGGGGGCATAGCTAGGACCCAGAGGTTGCTCTATACCACCTCACATCGTTGCTGGAGGTGGGGGGGGAAGGGACTCTTTCATGAGGAGAAGGGGTTCCTTCTGGTCAAGTAAGCATTGTGCCAGTCCTGAGCTGCAGGGAGCAGTTGGGTAACGCCAGTCCCGAGCTGGAGGGAGCAGTGGGGTGACATCCCATTCCGAGCTGGATAAAGGGATGAAGCAGTAGGGGTGGCGTGGCTCTGGTCGGGTTGAGCTCCATAGTGAGCATTTTTGCATGTGACTCATTCTCTCTTTTGTACGTTTTATTATAATATTGTTACTGTTCCTGTTTGTTTTCCTATTTCATTGCTGTTTCCAGTAAATTGTTCTTATCTCAGCCCATGGTCTTTACCTTTTCTGCCTCCAGTTCTCCTCTCCAGCCAGCCAGAAAGGCAATAGGGAGAGAGGAAGGGGGAGTACACAAGCTGTACCTGTTTAGGAGAGTCTCAGTGGGAGCACTAAACTGGGGAGTACCATTCCTAAACCACGACATTGAGCTTATGGCAACACGAAGTGTTTCTGTCAAGCACTTGTGAAGCAGGAGCCCAAATGAAATAAAATATTGATTTTTTTGCATTTCAAAAATTTACATCTGTGCATATACCTGTTATGCATAATGCAAGTTGACACACTTCAAGTCAGGAACCGATAATTTGTCTGACATTTTGTTAACAAGAAACAGAGGGCACAATTCTGTAGCTGTAGCTTTACTAAGTTTTACCACTGTATACTTAGAGATATAGAGTAGTTCTGCCTGCACCACAAACTGCTAAAATTTTGTAACTGAATTTCTAGTTACTGAGCCAGGAGCCTCAGTCAGGAAAGAAACACAGACAGGTGTTGCTGATGTGGAAAGTAACAGTCTTTGCAAGCTGCCCGGTATTGGCTGTACTGGTGTGTCCATTGCTTTTTCAGAAAGAAACCAAGACATAGCTTCAGCAAAGGATTCCTTAAAACCCTATATATTTATATGAAAGGTATTGGTTTTGGAGAACTATTTTTCCTTCATGTGCCTCTCCTTCCATCCTTCAAAAAACTAATACAAATACAACACTAGAAATAATGGTGGGGAAAAAAAGCTGTCTGTAATGCTGGTGTACTAGCTCCAGATGATAATGATTTTATTAGCATGACAAGAAAATGAATCTGCTTCTAGGTGGTAAAATTTGTTTAGTCTTCTTGCTTAGCTATTCTAACATGAAATGTAAACAAGTGAGGTAACAAGTCAACCTCACATATCACTTACAATAAATTTCCACTTTAACTTTTTTGTAACGATATTCAAAAATATTGAGGAATCTGTAGTTGCCAAAACACATTATGCATATTACTGTATTACATATATTAAATAAATCATCTTCTATAAGATGTTCTATAGCTTCAAGAAGTTATGAAGTATTTCTGCTATGATGAAGATTACATAGAATCTCTAACTCAATTACTAACTTGAGCATATTGAACACTGGTAATTGCTTAACAGGTTTTCTGTCCTGGGACTTTTTGCTGACAACCAGGTCCTACTGACTGCTACTGACAGTCTAAGCTGTTGAAGATGTAACTGCTCAATCACTGATCATAAATAGCTGCTCTTTCTTTCACATTTTTTCAGGTACCGGAGTTATTCAAACTTACTAACTTATAGTTATTCACCTATATAAACTAACCTGACACTGGATTTATCATGTTTCTTTACTTGAGTTAGCTGTAGAAGCAAGTGTAAGAAGCATGGATGATCCAACAGCAAACAGTTCTAAAGGCAGAGTAGTTCAAGTAAAAAAATTATTTGTTTAGGTTTCAATAAGATATTTAGCACCCACAGTAAGTTATTCATTATACTGAAGGAAATATGGATTCATTCAAATGGAAAGAAATGAAATGCCTTAAAAACTAACAGGACAATTTATTTGATAGCTTCGGAGCGACTGTTAGCTCATAGGGAGGTTTCTAGAGAAGTTCCTTCAAACCAATTTTAGGATTAGTTTTGCATAGTATCCATGATCTTTTTATAATGATATAAGGTGTTGAACAACCAAAAACTGTAAAAAACACAAACCCCCTAGATGATCTAAGAACTAGGATAAAAAAAGAAATTTATTAGTCACATAACAAGAACGTTGACTATGAGAACATAGATTAAAATGATCCTGTCATTGTAAGAAATGATAGTTCTAGGTTCCCATAAATAGTGCCTGCTACACCTACCCACATGATACCAGTGAATCTCACGTGCTATTTACATATACATACACCTTCCCCTCCGCCCATCCCCTCCTCCCTCCCCAGTTTTGATTAGGTGCTCTGGCTGAAAGTTTTTAAAGGGCATTTTCCTTACAGCCTGAACAGTTTTAAACGTCTCTCCGTTTAAAAGGAAAAAAATATCTGCTGAAGAGCATCCTGTCTCTTGATGTTCAGCTCATTCAATAGTAACATTGCCCTTTTCTCCTCATAGATCACTGCCAGCCTTTTTTCTCAGTCATACACATTTTTTGACCTGTGACAAAATCTGGTTTGACATATTACCCTGAGAATGACAGTTCTTCAAACTACATTTTATATGGCTATGGGGGAGAGGAGAATACACTGTCCAGTTGTATATCCATGAACATTTTTGCTTCATTCATTGTTTCTTTTATATTTCTATATACTGTTGTAAAAAAGGAGTGCATTCTTCCATGTGAATTATTTTTCTGAGAAGAGTTTTCATTACTTTTATTTGAAGTACTTTCTTATTTGTCTGCTGGAAATACTTTCATTTTTCTGCAACAGTCTGTGCTTTCTTTTGCTTATTGTTAATACAACACTATTTTTCTAACTTAAATCTGATTAGTTTGACCCATCTCCTAGCATTTGGGATGTTTCACTTTTTCATAATAGCATGGTGCTTTACAAAATAAATAATTCAATATTATTTTTTTTTCCAAAACCAGTGGGAAGACAGACATTTTTTTTTCAGCTACAGAATTAGAAGCATGAAGTCTAGTTGAAGGCCAGTAACTGCCTAGCTGCGTAGCCAGGGATGGTGGTAACCCAGAGTTCAATCCTGTTCAACATCTTCATTAACAAGCTGGATGACGGAGCAGAACAGTCTCATCAAATTTGCAGATGACACAAAACTGGAAGGAAGGATACACCAGAGGATCATGCTGCTATCCAGAACCTCAACAAGATGAAGAAATGGGCTGACAGGAACCTCATGAAGTTCAACAAAGGACAGATGTAGAGTCCTGCACCTGGAGATGAACAACCCACTGCACCAGTATACACAGGGGCTGCCCATCCCCTGTTTCCCAGATGGCTTGGTAAAAAAGGACCTGGCAGTCCTGGCTCCCATGGCTTCCAGTCAAGCATGAGCCAGCTAAGTGCCATTGTGGCAAAGGGTATCCCTGTGCAGCATATTGGAGTACTGTGTCCAGTTCCAGGCTCCATAGTATAAGAAATATGGGCATACTGGAGAGAGTCCAAAAGAGGCTCATGAAGATTTTATGGGCCTAGAGCATTTCTCCTACCAGGAAAAGCTGAGAGCAGGGGTGCTGGGTGCATTGGCTGAAGGGCAGAGCTCAAAATGTTGTAGCGAGTGGGGGTACATCTGGATGGTGTTCTTCAGTATTTGGTTCTAGGACCAATTCTGCTCAATACTTTTATCAAAGAGTTGAAAGAACCATTAACAAGTTTGGTGATGATACCAAACTGGGAAGTGCTATTGACTCTCTTGAGGGACAGGAGGCCTTGCAGATTGATGTAGGTAGATAGGAGTTTTGGGCAATGACTAATGGCATGAAATTTAACAAATCAAATGCTGGATTCTGTAAATAGGATGATTTAACGCCCTGCACACATTATAAATTGGAAGATAGGTGGCTGGAGGGCAGTCTGGCAGAATGGGATCTGGAGGTGCTGATTGACAGAGGGCTCAGCGTAAGTCATCAGTAGGCCTTGGAGCCAAGAGGGCAAACTGCAGATTGGGGTGCAGTGAACACAGTATAACCAATTGGTCAAAAGAGATTATTATTCTGTTGTATTTAATGTTAATACAGCTTCACCTTGAGTACTATGCGAACTTCTTGGCCCCACAATTTAAGAAGGATGTGATGGTTCTTGAATTCATCCAGAGAAGAGCAACAAAGTTGGTGAAAGGGCTGGAGAACCTGTGCTGTGTGGAATGGCTGAGCATTTTGGGCTTGTCTAGTTCTGAGAAAAGGAGGCTGAGGGGCAACTTCATTGATCTCCACAGCTTCCTGAGGAAGGGATGTGAAAACAGAGATGCTTGTCTCTTTTCCCTGGTATCCAGTGGTAGGAAGTGTGTGGGAATGGTTCGGAGTTGCCAGTGGGGAGGTATAGACTGGATATTAGGAAGTATTTCTTTACTGAGGAGGTGGGAAAGCACTGAAACAGGCTTCTTAGAGAGGTAGTCGATGTTCCAAGCCTGTCAGTGTTTAAGAGGCATTTGGACAATGCCCTTAAATGACATGTTTAAGCTTTTGGTCAGACCTGAAGAGGTCAGGTAGTTAGACTAGAGGATCATTGTAGGTGATTGTGTGTATTTTAAATGAAAAATTCTATTATATCTATTTTATTCTTTAGTCATTTTACTACTTTGGTTTTGGAGTCATGAGTGTGTTCACATTTCTCATAGTCTCCTGATGCCACGAAGAGAAGACTTTTTTATATGCCCACTTTCAGTGCAGACATGTACATCTACAAGCTTGCTTTCATTTACAGAATTTCCTTCTGAAATTTCACTCCCTTTGCACCATACCCTATAAAGTCGCAAAACCATTTTTCTGTTGGTGTCACTCCAGGAGACGGGAGCTCTGTCATGTGATTCTGCTGACTATAAAGCCTAGTTTTATTCCTTGATATCTCATGTGTCCAGGCAAAGGTAATTGAGGTGATAGAGGTAGTATCCAATGACTCCTCAGACTCTTATAAAACATCAGGATTTTTCCAAAGGTATTTGAATGCTAGCTCCATTTCCTGGGCTTACACTTTAAAATTTGTTTTTTTCCTAATTTGTCCTTTTTTTTTGCTTTATTCTTAGTTTAATTTCTACCTGCCACTCAGTACTGGAAGAAGAAAACTTTTCAGTCTGAGGGGTCACATCAACATTCCAGTAATATTAAACAGGTCAGACTCACACGCAGGTTAAATTGATGTAGCCTAGGACAACAAGGCAAAATTCTGATTGCCTAGAAGGAGAGAATAAATTAGCCTTTAGAGGTTTAACTATCCTACCTACACTAAACAGAAGTAGTTTTTGAAGGTTAATATAGCTGACAAAAGTGATTAAGAAAACTGCCTGACCTTATAGAAAAGGGAGCACGGAGACATTTAAGAGCCTTTTACGTTTCAGTGTGTCAAAACCCTATAAAACTACACTATGTTTTATCATATATCAGTAGTAATTAAGGGGAAGATTATACTCTTACCTGCAGAGAGTCTTGAAAGACAACAGAGCTATCTTGGTTTCATGTAACCTGCTAGGCTCATCGGACAGATGAAGGAATGTAAAGCATCTGCTGAAAACCATTTAAAAAATAATTGGTTTAAAAAGTTATCTCTTTGCTGCTGTTCCTGGGAAGAAATTACGTGGCACTTTGTAAACACAGGATTTGAATTTCTGATGAGGATGGGAAATATTTTTTCTTAATATATGTATATCCAAAAAAGTAAAGAGCTTTTTTTTCATTGCAAAAGAAAGAAATTCTTTCTTCTGGGAAAATCAAACAGAAAAGACAAGAATATTCATTTTGATAATTATCGGTAATACAATGGTAGCTGTGATTTTTCTACTTTTTTTTTTACCTATAAATACCTGCTGTTATTTTGTAAAATTAGATATAATTATCTCTGATCACGAAGATCTAGAAGGCTTGATTGTATGTTCAGAGTAATTACTTACAGTTTCATCTAAAATATTTGGATTACATTATTATTATTATTATTATTATTATTGTTAATAGCTCAGTTAAGAAAGGGGTTCTGTACCTACCAATTGCAGACTTTGCCAGTACTCAGGTGTTTTAAGGATGGCTGTGTACTGTATGCAGGTGCAAGAGGAGAGAAATGGACATGACGGTAACATTTCTGCAAGGATACATTTGTGACCATAAAATTAAGAAATCAGTTAGGGCTTCTAACTAATCACCTAACCTGCAGAAGCTGTGAGTTACCCATTGCCTGTGCTCAGACAGAATAAATAACATGCAAATTTTCATGGACTGTCCTTAGAAATGTATATAATTATGAAAGCCTTTTTAGTTCCATTTTTATTCATTTAATTTTTCAAGACAATTTTCATTTTTTTAAGTTAAGCACACTCTAGAATTTCTAGTAGGGAAACTATAATTTGCTGTACAAAGCAAATAAGATTGTCTTTGTTGTTTATATAGTTCAGTAAAGCAGTAAAACTTTAAAAAAGTTTTATTTTGGCTTTCCATGGTCTAATTCTTCATTACAATACAGTATTTTTATTTTTATTTTATTATTACAAATAGCTTTAAAAATAAATTTGGCTTTCTTCCTCAACATCCAAATTGTAGGGTCTAGACTATTAACCATATCTGGACCTAAACTGAAATTAGAGACACTTTTAAATAAAAAACCTGTCATTGCAATGGTTTTGTTTCTCTCTGATTCCATATTTCTTCCTTATTTTCAGCATCATTTGAAATTTAGATCTAAAGCACAGGATGTCAGTGGAAGAATTGCACATTTAGAACAATGACTTTAGTATTCATTACGAAATAAGACTTCAGTAATTAGACTTAGATATCAGATCTTTTTGTGCAAAAACATAATACCTCAGTATGGCTCAACCTGGACTTTGAGAAAATTTTGGGAGGAGAGAGAACCTGTTTCTAGAGCTGTCTGTTTTGTGATAATACTGCTACCAAAAGTGCTACCTCAATGTAACACAGACATCTCTTTCTGTGATATCTATAACCACTGTCTAATATTGTAAGAGAAAAATCTCAATTTTGTGGTAATGGTAATGTTTCCTTTCCAAATCACCTCCTTCTGATGGTTTTTGCCATTCTGAAGGACATTTTGTAAACAGAATATACACAACTGAGAGTGCAAATATATTTATTGACCAAGAGATACATTAAACAACAAGGACTAGCAAACTCCTCAGCTAAGCAGTAATACATTCACCATCCTTGATGAGTATCTGCAAGCTAGGCAGCCAGAGTCAGGAGAAATTGCCAAGGGCTCTGACCTCTGGTCTCCTGATCCTTTGACCTTATCCTTGGGATTTTTGTAAACTTTCACATCCGTATTTCTTCTTGTGAATTGCTGCGTTGCCAATACTGTCTCAGTAATTGTACATTTGTCTGTGCTTTTCCTTGTTTTATATCTCTTCCTTTCACAGACTTTCTCACAACTTAACAACTCTTAGTAAGACTGGGTCAAGGTCACAGAGCAATGTGGCACCAAACTAGGGCATAAATTACAGACATCAGAGCCTTAGGGAGGAAGGTTTCAGAAAAATGGGACAACTCTGAACCAGTTTTCTGAAAAGAAACCTATTGCCAACTCCGGGATTTCTGTGCAAATTACGGATAATTATGAATAATATATTCTCCAACTGTACAAAAATGAAAATGTAGTGACATAATTGTGTACAAAATTGAAAAAAATTTTATGATATTCTTAGTAGGATAACAGTTTAATTTAGAGGAAAAGATTGAACATATATTTAACATAGTTTCAGAAAATGGTAAACACGAAGAATTAAAATTAAAATTCTAGAAAACTAAAAATACTATTTTAAATCCTCAACTAATTCACAAAATAAATGCATATGCCTTGACAGGGAAAAGATCAAAATTTATGGTGTTCCTGTGGGTTTCATTAAGATGTATCAACTCAGCCAATGGTGCATGAAATCACAAAGACTGACATAAACCTCCAAATGGAAGCAAATGGGAAGCCTGATTATTGAAGGAATGAGAAAAGGCAACATTGGTCAGCAGTCCTGGAACGTTCTAGCTGATGATAATGTTTTGTTTCTTGCGTCTTAATGACTGATCTAAAATCTTTAAGGCCTATTGAGGAATTTTGTTTAAAGAAAAGTGAGGGTCTACAACAACAATCAAACCTTTGACCAACTTAATTCCTTAGTTTGGAATAGAAAAATATACATTCTTACCTGTGCTCTGGAAACTACTATATTTCATCCTTGAAGAATACCAACACTATTGTTAATTACTAATCCAGGCAAATTACTTTGTTTTCTTGTCACTTTAATTCCAAACAAGTTGTTTTCCAGAATTAAAAAGGACAAAAAGAAGAAAGATTTTAGCCATTCCCCAACTTATATACAAAAGCAGAGAAAAACATGGCAGTTCTGAGGGGTTTTTTTTGTATAAACTGTCCTGATAATGTGTTTTGGTTTGGTTTTGGTTTTTTGGTCTGGTTTTTTCATTGTTTTTGTTTTGTTTTTATTTTTTTTAATATTTATTCCTAACCTCAAAAAATTTAACCTTAGAATCTCATTTTGTGTTCTTTGGATCAGATCATTCCTTATTTGTTCCTTGCCATATTTACAGAGAGAGGTAATACATTTTTAGTCCAATAGGTATATAATGTCATAAATATTTCATATTTACAGCCTAGAAATGAGTAAAACTCTAGCACAGATGAACAAAGGTTTATTACAGCCTTCTGGAAAAAGATCTTTGCCTGGCTTCACCTCTGAATACAGAGTGTCATATGACATATTTCCTGCTCTTTTGCAAGATTTCTTTTATTTCTCTCCCTGAAACAGTGTTTAAATAATTATGTTAGACTTATACAGTCCCACTGTATTATAACAAGGATATAAAAGGAACGGAACTTATCTTTTACAGACACCCAAACACAGACTGGATGTTCAGATCTCTGTTCTTTGAGGATGCGTGTTCTCCTTTTCTCAATCATACTGAATTGAGAATTAGTATGCTAGCAGTACACTACCTACATATCACCATCCCACGGAAACTCACCTGAGAACTACACTCCACTTCTACTCAAGGTCGTGCTATAAGTAGTTCATCTGAAATACCTGAAACATTCCTTTTAAGATGGGATGAGTCTTATCTAAGGTTTACCTGTTTCTATTGCCTATGCAGAGAGATTCACATGTATAAGGTAAAAATACAAAAGCCAAGGTAAAAAATATTTATATGAACTAAGACAATACATTCTTATAAAAATCAATATAATGGTATACCATTCAGATTCCTTTAATAGGTCTCCTTTCTCATCCTAGGTCCCTTTTTTAAAAATCTTTATTATAGAAATATTATTCTGATATTTACAAATACCTGTACTAGGTATACAGTAAAGGATATGATTTCTTCCCTCTTCTTAAGTTACAAAACTTTTTTTAATTTATATATTCAGTAAAAGCACAGATCAGCAATGATTTATAAATGTTTTACTTAGCATATGTTTAAGTGTAGTTGAACTTAATGCACTTAAAAAAAATCTTGAGTAAAAAAGATTTATTATATGACTACGCTTCCTGTTGATGCCTGATATTATATCTTCAAAATTGTCTGATATTATGTCATCATAATTGTTAAAAAGAAATCATTTAGGTATTTTAAGTATTTCTATTTCAGCAGTAAATCTTTTGGTTTGATTTTAGACTAATTAGCTCAATTTGTCTAAGCTTGTATAAAAATATGAAATAGCAAAAAATAAAAGAATATGTCACACAAGCATAAAATTCTGTGACTAAAACAAGAAAGCTAAACATTTTTCATTATATATCTGATTTACCCAGAGTGTGCAGCATCAGATCTTAAGCTGGTGCCAATACATCTCAGGAAATGAGCATATTATGAAGAAAAATAACATAATTCAGAAGTGACTGAGTCTTGTAGAAAATTAAAATCCAACTGCCAGCGCAGAGAGCACTAGAAGTTTAAAAATAAAATTTCATGTTCTCACAATTCTGCAAAGTGTGCTATTATTATAGCTCAAGAGGTTGAGATGACATTAGTGAAAAAGTGGTAACTACAGTTGGGATTGAGCAACCTCTGCTTCCGTTTTAAATTTATTCCTAGTTGTCCATGTTTACTGCAGCTTTCTGCCTGTGGACACGTTGTATTTCTCTGGGTGTGTGCAGCTCCAAAATGTCTGGAATCAGATTAACATATGAAGAAGTCCACAGCCATATAAGAAATTAATGTGTGTGAGATGATGATAAATGGAATTTCATTGACTAACCTTACTATTCTGAAAGGCAATGATATAATGAACAACTATCAGAAGTGGCAGGCACATGAAACTGCAGGTTCCTTTTAAAAAAGCATTGTTCTAAACAACCCCAAAATATAAGAATTCTTTATGGTGGTTATAAGATACATTAATTTTATTACTTGAACTAGAGGATATATTAACTAAAAATGTGTGTTATAAAAAGCATTTTCAGGACTAGGAAAACCCTAGCAGTGTTCCTTGTTGATGTGTCATTGCTTTGTCTCCTGCTAACAAGTTCTTTTAGACACCTTAGAATTTGCAATTTCACAAATTATTGGCAAGTAGATTTCCAATGATGAGGTGGGAATTGATGGTCCTGCACCCTGGCAATTCCCATGACAATGTTACTGAGTACCTTTCACAGTGGTAAAGCAGAAAGATTATTAGATAAGAGCTGAGGAGCTGACAGCATGCTTTTCATGTTGTCACGCAATCATGAAGCAGCAACTAGAATATTGGCTGACCACTGTTTTGATGCACTTCCTCTCCTTTATCATTTTCCTCTTGCATTTGTTCTTCTCTTCTGTATTATTCCATTGCCACCACAGAGACTAAAAATACATGCTAGAATCCCAACTCTGCCTTTAAACTGGTAGACAAATGTACTGTTTCACTGAGATTTTTCCCTGACCAAGAGTCAGAAGGACACTTATCAAAATGGTGGATATCTTTTGTTTTATTCTGTGGAAAATTTATGGTGTAATAAGCTCCTGCTGGTAAGAAGAATATATTTAATTCTATAGCCTTCTGTGCTGACCCATTGTTTCCAGGTTCTAAGTTCACGTATCTGTGCGTAGATTCTAATGCAGAGCAAAGACACTTGCCATCCACCAACTGTAGGTTCTGCAGTCTCTCTGTCTCCGTCTGCAGCCACATAAGAAATGGTTTCCAAAAAAAAATACAATTTTCTCACAAGAATTAATTTCCAAGAAAGTTACAACAACATTAAACTTGATTTGTTTTTTCCAGGTTACATGCTTTCAGTGAACCTCTGTAAGGCTGTATGAGGATCACTTTTTGACACATTGCCATTAAGCTACTTACCATATACGTCCTGAGGGGTGGCACGTATCAAAGCAGCTATTTTAAGAAACCAGCTGATACACGTATGCACATATGCATGCACACATGCACATACAACAAATATGCTTTTGTTTTCTCAAAAGATATCTCAAAATTGTAATGCTGTCTTCTTCTTGCAGGTGAAAATCAAAGTTCTATATGAAGATTCTGTTTAATGTTCATTTATGTGTTTTGAGTTTTAAAAGTAAGATTTTGTATGTTGTGTTGGTCATTGAGTGAGTTAGGAAGGCTGTTCTCTAAAACTGAGCCTGACAGTGCATAAATTAAATAGCATCTCTGCTTCTCAGCTATTAAATCTTGTATCTAAACATAAATACTTGAACTGCCTCCTGAGAGCAAGTGCCATAGCTACCTACAGACAAGTATACACACATTCACTCCATCTGAGCACCCAGGCACTTAGCAACTGACTAAGCTCCATCACAATTCACAAATCAACTGGAAAAAGACTAAATGACACATAAATTCATGGTAACTACAATCCAGTAGTCATGCTCAGACCATGAATAAGCTTTGAGCTTCCTTTGAATCACAGCAGTTGCATTGGTTTCATTCAAAAACTTCCTGAGAAAGATCGAATCTGAGGCCCAAACTCGTTATTCTTAGTACCAGCGGATTCAAAAGCATAAAAGAATGCTATATGAGCTACAAATTAACTTGGAATGAACACATGCTTCACTCAGCTCGGAAATACTCAAGCAAAGTTATCTAAGGTGTATACAATCACGTAATCAGAAACCATATAGCATTTACCATGGAAAATTTCTTTTTGCTGGGTTTTACTGTAAGGAAGGAAGGCCACTGTGTACTTGAGAAAAGTAGGCAAAAAAATTCTTACACTTCAAAATCTTCTAAAGAGCAAAAGTGAATACATGTCTTACAGAGAGAGAAGAATTTGTTGTTAGTCCCATTAATGTTTCAACAGTTTAATAGTCCAGATTATTTAATGTAGAAAATCCTCATTAACAATACAACTAAAATTTTTATATAAAAAAAAGCACTTAGTCACTCCTAGTAGCTCTCCCTGTTCCCTGGTGTGGAAGTCACATCTAAGAAATATCCCTCAGTATCTGAAAGACTACACTTAGTCCTTCCTTGAGAAGAAGGATGGTAAAGGACATTGTGATGAGCTGACAGTGCTCTGCCCTCTCTGCTGGTCTCAAGGATGAGGAAAATGTGTTCAGACATACACCCAACAATAAGCATCCCCTCCCATACACAAGCATCTAAATGCTTTACAGAAAACACTGACTGCTCTTACCATCTGGGAGATGGGCGGGAAATGTCAAAGTGTCCACTGTGTTATATCATGCATTTTGGGGTATTTGAAAATGGAAATATATCTTCGACAAGCAAAGGGAAGATGAAGGTTCCACAGTTTACTCTGGAGCAGGTGCTAGTAAGTAGAGAATAGGCTTAACTCTTTATTCAGGGTGTTGTTAGTGAAGAATACATTCAGAACTCTAATTTCTTGGAAAATAATTTTGAAATTATTGGTTGAAAATTTGTGTCAAAAAATATGCAAAAAATTTGTTTACCCCTGCAGGTTTCTGTAAGCCTTGAATCCAAGGTGTTGAAGGGAAAAAATATTGGAGACGACTCTCTACATTGAGCATAACATGATATTTGTTAGATTTAGATAGTCCATAAATACAGTTCCATTATACTGGTTTTTTGTGATAATCTGGAATAGCTCACAATATATTTGTATTTACACTGAAACAGCCATAATTTCCCCTTTTTTATTATATGCTTCTTTTCAGTTTGGGACATGGTGCTACTTCTGATGTTCATAAAGGAGCTCTTCCATTCACAAAGTGATAATTCTCTCTTACTTTTTTTGATTGCTACTATAATTTTATGATTATTCTAATTTAGTTTTATTCATTTACTTTATGTTAAGATAAAGCAAAGATTCATTTTTGATTGTAATTCTACCAAAGGAAAAGCAATAAAAGATAACTCCAGATCTCACTAAAATAAAAGTACCTTTTGGTAAACAGGACAATCCTCCCTGCGCCCCACCCCCCATTTTTTTTAACTGCTGGTTATTTAGATCTGGAGTCCTTCCAAAACTGAGAGTCATAGATGCATTACGCTAAATTCAGCTGCAGCACACATTTCATCTCATGTTTCCCTATATCCTAAGCCCTCATTTGAGGAAGAACAAGAAGTTTAATTAAATATGTATTGAGACTTTCCTCCACAATGTCAGCCCAGGATTATGATAAATGTGAGTGGTTTGCCAGCAGTACAGCTACTCCTTTTATCTCTCTCTATTTTTCAGCTGCCAAGAGAAAAGTCCCTCAATATTGAGTTTATAAGCAGAAAAATGTACAATTAAACCACCCTATGACCTTTTATGTACCTTTAAAATTATATTTATATATAATTGTACACATAATTATTGACTTGTATGTGCATACTCAAATATAAGTATGTATATATTTATATGTATAAATATATAAAAGCCTTAGGGAGATTTGTTCCCTTGAAAATAATAAACAGCCTTGAACATGCTGAAATGTCTTTCCTGCACCAGGAAAATGGACAACAAGCTATAGTTTCAGTAGAGGAAAATTCTGTATCATTCGGACACTGCAGAAAGGGGGTTGTTGAAGTATAAAAGGAATGAAGAATTTCAAAAGGTATATTTTCAGTTCTGTGCTTTTACTCTTCTGCCTTTATGTTGTTTAAAAGTTTTAATTTTTTTTTTTTTATAATCTTACCTACAACTAATCCATTAGAAAGTTCAAATTCAGCATTCTTGGCTTTCTTTATAATCACTGAAACAGTAATACTCTGCCATTAGACCAACTACTGTTTCAAATATGGATTTTATAAATCTAATATTTACATAGTAAGAGAAAGAAGACTTGAAGCTGGTGAATTGTCTTTTCCATGCCTCTGTCTCTCACTTCTCACTCTTTCTTCTGCTATCAAAAAAGAAATTAATCAATCTTTAGAAAGGATGAACTATTTACTTTCTGCTCTTATGACTGAAAGGAACCTAGATACCCAGTATTAATAGTTTATTTTTTTAGATGATACAAGCAAGAACTAAATGAAGATCTATTTCAAGTAAGTAGGTCATTCCATCTAATCACTGCTGGCAAAAACGTGGAAATTTTTATTAATCTCCATTTAGATATTAAACAGGGTGCAGGAGTGTTTTCAAACTAAAATGTTTATTCTTCTGTAAAGTTGTATTATTAATGTTACATGTATTATTTAACATCACTTTTACACACAAAAAAAGATTAAATATGAATGTTTATTTCCTTTACTTGGTAAGTACACATATACTCAAAACACCAAAGAAAACAATCATTTAAATTATCATACTATGTATTCCTTTCTTTTAAAATCCTACATATTACATAGTTAAACTTTACAACAATGTTATAAAAAACCTGTGTTCCTATCAGTATAATGGTATATTACAGCTGTACATTGGCAATTTTATAAGAATACACTGATGATATAAAACCATGGAAGTCCTAAAACTGTATACACATACATTCTTTCTCAGCCCACCACAAATTTTTCATTCTAGTTTGTGTACAAGGTACGTATGTCTCAATATTTCTACTCCTTTTCTGGTGAATGAAATTACAATTCAGGTATATTGAGGAAAAGCGAGAATTAAAAAATATGAATACCTGAGAAAAAGGAAAGATGTTAGTAGTACAGTTGGAGCCTGTAATCAATAATATCGTAAGTTATCTGTGAGATGTGAGAAAAGTTTATGTCACTCTAGTTTACCTCAGGGCTCGACCACTCAAGGTGCCAACATTTAAAAGTAAGGTTGGTCTGAACTACAGTCAAGCCTAGTTCGAAAGTAATTATGACTCAATAGCACAAACTGCAAAAGCCTCGGACACAAGGTAAGGAAGCTTGTGTCAAAGTGCATGAAAAACAGGCTGTATTATTCCTTCAGCTTCACAAAAACTACCATAGGATTTTTACTGAAAGAATAGTTTTGGGCTAGTTAAGCTTCATCAGTTGCTATACAACAACCAAAACTTGAGCCCCTGGAAAGCAGCAAACTCTTCTGTTCAACAGGTCAGGGGCGTCTGGCTGCTGCAGCAGGGAGTCATTCACTACTATCACCTGTTGCTTTCTCCTGCTGCTCCTTTGTGGTTCAGGGTTCAGATGCACTGCATGAAAGCACAGTCAGCTTCTCCTCAACTTGAGGGCAGTGAACTCATTCAGTAGCTGCAAATGTTTAGGAGTAGAAGGAGCCTTCTTCCTGATACCAGGAGGCACCTGCTTCCAGCCTTCACCTGCCTTCCTTTTTCTCATTCAAGTTTCCTCTTGCCATTCTTCTAGGGACAGGTTCCATACCTGAGCTCATGGAAGGAACAGTGCGGCACTAATTACACAGACTTTTACCATACATAGGTCTCGCCAGATATTTTGCACACCAGTGGCTATGTTGCTGCCCCTTACTGACTAATGAGAATCACTGTGCAAGGCTAACTAATGTTAGGTAATAGACCAGTAGACCATATTGTTCTAACGACTTTCTCAGTTCTGTAATTTAAATGTCATTGAGGGTAAAAAAACAAAGAGGCCTGTTTTTAAGCTCACAAGTTTTCTAGATAGCTCCATTTGCATGTAGGAACTACTAAAATAATACCTAAAGCTACCGATCACAAAATTTGAAAAGTAAACCACTAATGAAAGTAACAATTCTTCTAAAATTTCCAAATCAGTTAACTCTCCATCATTAGAAAAAATATAAAAAACCAGATATTCAGTATCTTAAGTAATATATTTTCAGACTAACTGTTTAACAAAAGTCCACTCAAATATTTATTGGCAAGTACTTCTTGTACTTATGTATTCGAACAGAAACAAGTACAAAACTAATGGCTGCAGTGTATCCTTTGAGCTGAAAAGAAGTGATGTCTTCCCACTATATGAAATACTTTCCAAACAGTTCTCTACTTTCCACGGTTAAAAAATCGCTGTACTTCTACCAAGTGGAATATGAATGAAGAAACAAAGAAAAAATTCCAGCATCAATGTGTTTATTATTTCAGCTCCCTTGACATCCTCTTTGCTGATCTTCCAGGCCGCAGTGTCTTTTTCCATTCTAAATATGAAGACAAATCCTCATGGGCACACTCGCGTTCAAGTTTCAGAAGAAATAAGGATCACACATCTTGATGCTCTATATATGGAAATATTTCTTGTCACACAAAATGGATCTTTTCACTGTCTGACTGTCAACCCCTTCCTGATCAAACCAGACAACACCAGCTTCTGCTGCTTTTCCAGACTCTTGGCAGCCTCTCCTGACATCTGCACATCTTGCATTTACAAGTACACAGATTCCAGAGCTGTCAGTGGATGGAAATAATTTTGAAATCCAGAGTGAATACAAATGGATTCCCTATAAAAGGCTTTTATTTCTGTGTCAAGTCGTAGAGTTGCTAGAACAGAAGCTTCTATTTTACACTTCCCCATTTCCAACATCATCACAGAAGACTGGAAGTGTCCCAACAGCAAATGGATGTAAGATTTTTTTTTAAAGTTCTTTATGTATCAAATAAGCAAGAGGAAAAAAATCTTTTTTTTTTCCTTTGGATTTTTTGTTACATATAAATAAATATAAGGGAGGGATCTCTTGTACTGCTCTGTCTTTCTTCTTTTTCAAAGAAAAAATTCAAATATAAAAAATAGTTTCTGATTTGTTTATTACAGTGCCATATGGGAGTTCTTTGGGTAGCTGCAGATTACAGTATACAGTATTGGCAAGGAATGTAATCCATCCATTCCCTATTACATCTCACTTTAAAAAAAAAAAAAAAAGTTATAGCAATAAAGATCATTATTAGCTTGTTTTGGAACTCATTAGCCTGAACTAGTTGTTTATTTTGGATGCTGCAAAACTGTGATCTCACGTTTGTGATGTGAGATTGACATCTTGACAACTGAGCAGAGCTTCATAACTTTTCCACCACAACTGAGCTTTTTAAATGAAACCAGATTCCCCTTAGAATAGATTTATTTGGGGCAAAATTTAACAACTTCCAAATTTTTGCACAGAAAAATAAAATTGCCAGACTTTTAACTGCTACTTAAAAAAAAAACCCCACAACAACCAAATAAACCAAAAGAGCTAGAAAGAGATAAGTAATTTCTGTTTTTATCAATGCTAGGAAACACACAATATTATTGTTGTCCTTCAGTACTTAAAGAGGGCATATAAGAAAGGTGGGAACAAACATTTTAGCAGGGATTTCTGTGATAGGACAAGGGGTACTGGTTTCAGACTGTCTTAGGTTACAATGTAAGATGTGCCCGAAAGTATGTATTCTATCACTGTCTTCATAAGCTGTTAAAAACCGATGAGGCAGTGTTCCCCACCTCCTTCATGACTCATCCCTGATAAACTCCAGGGATCTTCTGGTTAATGGGCCAGCTGTTGAAACCAGGTGTAGCAGTGTTTTTCTCTCCCATGACCCATCCTCCCTCCAGGGAGATATCTTCTGTTAATTGGCCATCTAGGCTCATCTCATGACTCATAAAATTACATCATCCCATTGTTAGATGCTCCGCCCAGAGGGAGGAACCAAGCTTTCCATCCTGGATATAATCTGAGATTTCAAACACCATGAGTAGCCTTTTTCCACTGGATTCCCAGAGGAAGACCAGACCCTTCTACACCACCACTGGACCTTCAGAGGAAGACCAGACCCTTCTTCAAGATGATTGCTTCAACAGAACCATCACTCCAGGAGGACTGCAGCCACCATTTAATAGGACTGCTACCAACACCCTGACTGACAGGGTGTCAGGCTGCATTCTGACTCTGTCAGTGGGGTTTTTTTGTACTATTGCATTTATTTTATTTTTCCTATTAAATTGCATTTCTGACTTGGAGTCTCTCACTGGTTTGCTTTCAAACTAGTACACAGACTAAGAGAGAGTTGATTTAGATTAGATATAAGGAAGAAAGCTTTTATGATAAGGGTGGTGAAACACTGAAACCATTGCTTAGAGAGGTGGTAGATGCACCATCCCTGGAAACATTCAGGATTAGGTTGGACAGAGCTCTGAGCAACCTGGCCTAGTTTAAGATGCCCTACTCAGTGAAGGGGGGTTGGAGCAGATGGCAAAGTTCCCTTCTACCCCAAACCATTCTATGACTCTGAGGTTCTGCCTTTATTTATTTTTTTTTCTCAGCAGTTGGACAAAAAGCATTGTCAGAGAGGAAAAAAGCCATTGCTCCTGGATCCTTTTGAATGCAGTCCTACTAACAGCTGAATGAGGATTGGAGTCTTCTAAAGCTGTGCCTGGCCAAAAGCAGCCATTCAGGGAGTCAGATGCAACGGAGCCCTCAAATGATCAGCAAGCAGTCTGGTACTATATCGACCCTGACCTCAGTGACAAAACTTGAGCACTTTATTCAGCTGTGAGGCAGCCTGGAACGAAATGCCAAGCTGTTATATACCTCGAGTATGCAAATCCCTTGGAACATTATCATAGAGATAGATATGACAGCAGAGAGTTTTTCTAGATTATGTGTTTTGCTGCAGGAAGAACAAGTGCATTCATTAATGAGAAGGCATTACAGGATTGTGAGGAAAAGTGTCAACAAAGCTCAACTGGCTTTTGCTTAAAGCCTTGAGGGTGGCAAGTGTCAGCCAAACTCTCACCCCAGTCTGAACTACTGAATGTTGTCTGCACGAAAAAAGGCTTCTTGACCTACTTTTATCTTCTGGATGAAAAATAAAGATTTCTGTCTGCTGACAGCTGTTGCACTTCCAAAATAGCAGTAATCAAGTGACTTTTTTTTCCTTCTAAAAATAGCTGTGCCAAATCTGTCCTGGATGATGAAGGCCGAATTAGAATTTATCCTGAGGAAATTATGAGTTATCCGTTGACCACTGATTAGGAAAAGGCACAGGTTACTTAGCCACCATGTGGCATAAGGTGACCATGAGAAATAAGAAAAACAAATATGTTCTCTAGGACATCCGTGTCTACGATTATAAGAACATCTTTGTAAAACTTTATAGAAACTGCACGTTGAGCATTTTATGACATCTTCTTGTTTTAGTTAGAATGCAGTAAGGACTGACAGTGAGTACTGGGAACATCCTGTGCAGGTAGCCTCAAAAAGGAATTCAGTTGTAAAATACATCCTTTATAACTTGGCCACCATAGCTATTATTAATTGTCTTAATTGCCCTTTACATACCATATATTTATTTCTTTTCTTCATGATAAATGGAGTTTTTTTTCTTTAAAGCAAAATGTCGTGGTACACTGGTGATGGCATAACATAACACACAGTTTATATTCGTAAGAGCAGAATATCATTTAGATGTCTTTTCCTGAATGAACCATTCAAGCATCAATAAAAAGTATAAAAGTTTCAAGATTCTTATTTAAGGATCTCTGATATGTCACGATGTTCATTGATGGAGATGACACTGTTCAAAGCTCAGGGTCTCTCTGGGAAGTTCAGCGGGAAGGGATAAGCTGACATACAGATTGACTGCAGACGAACTTCTATAAGCACTGAAAGTAAAACTTGCAATGTCAGATTTGATTTCATCTTCTACTCCGAAACAGAAAAAGTTCATCTGGAAATAATATTTTCATTTACGGTGTTTAATATACCATATTGTTTAATAATTACAGCAATAGTATTCCTTGGGTACTCTCGACAATGAGCCGGTAAAAGAAAAAGTTTATTTCTCTAAATACCTTACCATCTTCAGAACATGATGAGTTGTAGTGTGAAACAAAATCAAAACACAGGAAAGAAGAGAATCTGGGAAAAAAGAAATAAGAAGAACACAATTAAAATAATAACAGCACTATTTTTTTCAGGACATAATAATTTATCACATGTGCAGATTTGGACAAAAAACAATTTCCACTAGGTTAAAAAGAAAAAAAGAAACAAACTCAAAACTAGAAACAGAAATTAAGTCTAGAATACCATAGATATGGCAATGACTTTTGACGTACTTTTTCTGGCTCTGAGTCCTTGTAGCTGAAGGCTTCTGGTATTGCAGGAGAGGAGTAGACTTATTATTTGATTCACCATTTATTGAGGCTAAGCACTAAATCTTTTAGGTTGCTAAGAAATAAAAGGGTATAAAGCAAAGGTAAACACACTGGGCAGGGTATACTATACTTTATTACTTTGATTAATATGGCAAAATGAGCATGTGACATGGTTTGAGGAAAAATTAACTGTTACACAACCGCAGATGTCAATACACTGATACACATCTGTTGTCGTCGCCTCTCGGCC